>MJUU01013216.1:10154-26345 GCA_002080025.1 Modiolus philippinarum | reverse complement strand
ACATTCAAAGATCTTCTTCTCAGAAACTACCAGTCCAATTATAACCAAACTTAGTCGCAATGGTCCTTAGATGGTCCCTTCCAAAAAAGGTATCCGGCAGGTCCGTACCTAATCCAATATGGCGGCCAGCGGGGAACATAGTTTTAACATTGGACCCTATGGGTAAACACATTCAACGATCTTCTTCTCAGAAACTACCAGTCCAATTACAACCAAACTTAGTCACAATGGTCCTTAGATGGACCCTTCCAAAAAAGGTATCCGGCAGGTCCGTACCTAATCCAAGATGGTCGCCAGCGGGGAACATATTCTTAACACTGGACCCTGTGGAAAAGACATTAAAAGATCTTCTTCTCAGAAACTACCTGTACTACCTGTCCAATTATAATCAAACTTAGTCACAATGGTCCTTAGATGGTCCCTTCCAAAAAAGGTATGCAGCAGGTCCGTACCTCATCTAAGATGGCCGCCAGCAGGGAACATAGTTTTAACATTGCACCCTATGGAAAAGACATTCAAAGATCTTCTTCTCAGAACCTACCAGTCCAATTATAACCAAACTTAGTCACAATGGTCCTTAGATGGTCCCTTCCAAAAAAGGTATCCGACAGGTCCGTACCTAATCCAAGATGGCCGCCAGCTGGGAACATAGTTTTAACATTGGACCCTATGGGTAAACACATTCAAAGATCTTCTTCTCAGAAACTACCTGTCCAATTATAACCAAACTTAGTCACAATGGTCCTTAGATGGTCCCTTCCAAAAAAGGTATCAAGCAGGTCTGTACCTAATCCAAGATGGCCGCCAGCGGGGAACATAGTTTTAACATTGGACCCTATGGGAAAGACATTCAAAGATGTTTTTCGCAGAAGCTACCATCCAGTTATAACCAAACTTAGTCACAATGGTCATTAGATGGTCCCTTCTAAAAAAGGTATCCGGCAGGTCTGTACCTCATCCAAGATGGTCGCCAGCGGGAACATAGTTTTAACATTGGACCCTATGGAATATGCATTCAAAGATCTTCTTCTCAGAAACTACTAGTCCAATTAGAACCAATCTAAGCCACAATGGTCCTTAGGTGGTCCCATCCAAAAAATGTATCTGGTAGGTCCGTACCTCATCCAAGATGGCCACCATCTGGAACATAGTTTTTACATTGGCCCTATTGATTTTAAGGGGAACCTCTGCCCAAATTTTTGAATTTTTATTTGAAAAGTGGTCTGCATGTTTTAATTTCAGCACTATGTATTACTTTAATTATAAGGGGAACCCCTGCCCATTTCTTTTTTTGAATGGTGTTCTGTTATGGGTTGAAATGGATGGTGGATCTTTCGGTTGCCATGGAAACCAAACAAGAATACTGCAATTTTAGAAAAAAAAGTATTCTGCTAAATTTTATTTTTCGTTTTTCCTATCGGAAATGCCTTTTATCCATGTCAGCCATGGTCCAGGTGAGCGATACAGGCTCTTGAGAGCATCTTGTTTTATAATATATCTATGACCAATTGCGGAAATCGACCAGAACAGGCTTTGAACTTCCTTGAGACGGCTGTAGTATATATTATCTAAATCATATGACAATAACACTTGACAAGGCAGACGGATGACGTGGAGACGGTGTATTTACAATACTTAACACTTAGTTTCTTCATTGCTATTACTTTTTGGTATATGAAATACCTTGAAACCTGAGCAATACATGCAAAATTCATTCCAGTTACGGATATCTTCATTTCCAGTCACGGACATCAGCGAAAATTTATTTTCTTCAGTTACCGACATTACCGCAGTTTTTTGTACGACCATTTTCTTTCCTCAGAGATTAAATAATTTACGAAACCTTTAAGCTTTCCGTTCTAAACCTAGAAATGTATCAAATAAGAAATAAAACACGGCGGAATTATCTGTTATTATTACAGAATCGACTGTCCTTATATTAAGCCGAAACGCGTCCGCCATCTTGGGATATTGGTAACTGCAGTTACCGATATCACATTTACCCCGGTGAAAACATATGGGGAGAGGCGATTAGATCGATCGGCAGCTTTATTATGGAATTATTTCCCAGATGATATGCGTGACACTAACTTGACCATTTGTGTTTTCAAAAAGAGACTTAAAACCTATCTTTTCCAGTTGCTAGACCTGTGATACTGTTATTATTAACTGTGATTCATTTTTAAATCTTACCATGTACATTTTTCATATCATTTTTTATTCTTTTGATTGTGATACATGTTTTTTCTTACATTGACAATGATACTTTTTACGATGTTTCGGTAAATTTTATCTTAAATTATCTTAAATTATTTTTTAAGCAATTTTCATCGTGTTTTGAATGAAATCTTTTTATTTATATTTCAAAATTTCTCAAGTTCGTATATTTTTTCATGGGGGACTGACTTTTTATAGATAGGTAATTGTGTGATTGCATTTTAATTGCATTTATAAGTATGTGTGTGTTTTAAATATTGTATTATGTTTGTATGCACAGCGCTTTGAATATTGTAAATAGAGAAAGCGCTTTATAAATATTGTAATAATAAAAAAAATATTGCTGTTTAGAAGTGAAATGTAGCAATTTTATACGTGTGTCATATAGCTTAGATTCCAAACGTCCATCTTCGTCAACGCGTAAAAGCTGTAAGTATAACACTGAAGTAAAGGCATCAGCAGTCTCTTTATTCTCATTGCGATCTGATTTAAATATTTCAAATTATTTAAAGAATTTACAGTAAATGCATCTTCTTTGTAGCAGAGCCTGATATCTAAGCACTTTACTTAATATGGCTGTTTTCTCTTTTTTAGCCTTGTATAAACTTGGCTTCATACGAGAAAGGAAAAATACCACCTGAGAGTGGCGTGATAGTTCCAATTTGGTGTTCCTATAGTATGTTAAAAAAGCGGCCTCTAAAATCGACAAAATATGTTTACGTCATCTGTTATTCTTGCCTGTGAGGTTTTGTCTTTTTCATACTGATAAAAAGAATACTCACGTACTCCCTTTTTTCTTGCAGATTATTGGTATATAGGATACGATATTACTGTTTTAATTTCATTGTGTGGTTGAATTGCATACTGAATAGAAAAATCAAGTTTGAATGCTATTGTAATAGGTGAGACTGTTCAAGGAAAGCATTTCAAGAAACATTTGGTTATTTCTTTAGAATTCACATCTGTAAGCTTCATCCCACTAACGTTTAAGACGAATTCTGACTGTAGAAAATAAAGCATTAAGGAGCTTCGAATATTTTAAATGGTGTACCTCGACTTTGACAACATGACATTTAATTGTATAAATTCCAATGAAGTTTAAGTACGCAGTAAATAATATGCAAGTAACTGTTTCCATTATCTACTTTGATGACATGAGAAAATAACATATAAGTGTAGTTCGCATCAATCTCGCCTTTCCTTATTGTTTGTAGTGACGGTATAAGTAGGATTGGCGGATTAACTGTCAATACTCATCTCCAAAACAAAAAGTCTTAATAGTGTTTCATCTCAGAAATATATAGTATGCGGTATGAAGCTATGCTTGCAGGGACAATTACATGTTCGTTTATTTCTTGGGAGTTGGCTTCAGTTTTTAAGACGAGAGGATTGGAATTCTAGATTTCTTTAAAGTTTAAAGTGCAGAATACGATTTACAATGAAATGCTTCATTGGACCTGATTCAATTGTATCGTCTCAACTTCTTTCTACTTCTTTTCCACCTCTAGCAAAATCCTTAATTGCCCGCATCAAAATCTTTTAAAGTTTTACTTCCAGTTGCTGCTGTATAGTTAAAGGAATTTGGAACTTCTTGGAGGGATATCGTGAAATTTAAGGTTGTGAACGATATCCAGGTCACATATCATTACATGTTCAGTTGGACTGTTACTGAACGGTGAAGATGAGCAAGCGCAATTAGGTGGTTTATGATTGTAAATGGTAGTTACAATGGGTTAAATTCAGGAGTAAGAGATAAGCGAAACAGATTGATGTCACTGTTGTGAAGAAAGTTGCCTAGACTAATAGTATCCATGGCCTTAATAGAACAACCGCATTGAAAACAATCACATGTTGTAACATATCACGTCTTCAAAAAGCACTACAGTAGAAGTCGTGTGTGTAACTATTGGAAAAAGTATGATGACGTCAATGATATATGTAACAACATCCGATTCTTATCTATAAAACTCCTGTTATAATCCTTATATCTTTTATACAATACTTTTACGATAATGCTATATGAATTGTGATGACCAATGCATTTTACTGACTTGAATCTGATACCAAGGATAATTGAATGTTAATTGATCCTATGTTTCTATCCTCTTTATACGTTATTTATCATATTTAATTGTAATCCTCAAGTTGGTTGTGTTTGATAAAGGTTTTATCCTTATCATCTGCTTAAGAGAGTTCTTTTAATTGGCGTCTTGTTTTTGTTGACAGTTTTAGTTTAGCATCCGATGCTTTGAAGTGTTTGGTACCAAGCAAACGTTAGATCAGTATTTGTTTTATTATTATCAGACCCGTATGATGATTCTGTATCATTTTAATGTAAAAGTGAACAAAATTGTCTGCTTTATCATACATTGCGTGTCAAAAACATCGTATGGTATAAACGTTAAGCGCAGAATGTCTGAAAACACGTATGAAATCTATAATGAGAACTTTTTTTCCGATGACTTTCCATATTATTTGATTCTAATGCTGCTGATGAGAGGTTATTCATTTAAACACTTGTACAAGGTAAAAAATAGACCGTTTATTATGCAACTTGGGTTGATCTTTTTTTTTTGAATTTCAATAGGAGATACTTGAGCAATTTGGAAGAGAAAATAAACAATTATAATATCGTTTCCACTTACAAATTGAATAATTTCTTTAAGTTTACCTTATCTGTGTAGTATATATGGTAAACGTATGTAGGTAAATAGTAAAATTACTGTAAGTTTTGTTTCTGTAGATGGTCATTTCGACAACTTGTATGTCTTCAGTGCAGTTAAGATCAAAGATTTGGAATACCATAAACCAAAACGGATATAAAAGCTGATAGAAAACAAATAACAAATATGATCAAAATGGAAGCTAAAACCAGCTAAAGACAGATATATGAATGTTGGAGAAACTAATTCAAAAATCTGTTTTAAGCAAAATTTTCAAAATTTAGAATTCATGGCTCATTTGCAACAAGTGGATGGATACTATCATAAAGGTCCTCATTCAGGCCAACACTATAGTCCGCAAAGACATTCCATAGAAATAAATGAAATATTACAAGCATATTAATAAATAATTACATACCAAATCCTTTGTCAATTCAGTACTTGTAGGCGGTGCACCCGACCAGCGCAGACCAAAAATAAAACATCCTAAAGACTAATAGCTGAACAAAAGGCTATACACAGGACAGAAAAAGAAGATCCAGATTAAAAGCCAAAGCCAGCAATTGAACGACTTCCACGTCAAAATGAAAATCACATTATATGTGGAAAAGTTAACGAAGGTCTTTACTGGTACCTAATAATGCTCTATCGAGGAAAGTATGAAAGGGACAATATAAAGAAATTTGAAATCGAGCAGACCATGCTTAGCCCTACCTCAAGAAAACTTTATTATTTTTTCATTGTTAGTGGTTTAGTTACATTTAGTTACACTGACAGTGTGGCGGGTGCTTTCAATAAAGCAGGACATGCTTACCCTTCCGGAGCACCTAATGTTACTCTTTGACTGGAGTTCACACTGTGAGTGCCTTTGTTTTGAATGTTGTAATTTCTATTTCTGTGCTTTGTATCTGTCTAACGTCATTGTTCTCTGTGATCTCGTTTTGGCCATGTCTTTAGACTTCGATTTTTGTAAATTTCACTCCTTTGTTTCTTCGGTATTCTACTGACGTTGTTTAATAATAATAATAATAACAATAGCCTTTATTTAGACAGAAAAACATATTTAGTCCATGGACTAGTTCACAATATGGTCATGTTATTACATACAATATATGCATCATAAAAATTAAAATATAAATATCAAATACAGAGACAATATAATAGCGGAAATAATAATTTACTGATACTACATTTTCTTAGTTATTAGTGGGAACATTAAAATAATTGTTTAAATATGCCCTTTTAAAACTTTCTAAACTTGTACAATTTCTGATGGTTAATGGTAAATTGTTCCATTAAAGACTTTTCTGATGGTTAATGGTAAATTGTTCCATAAAAGACTTTTCTGGTGGTTAATGGTGCATTGTTCCATAAAAAAACATTTTGTTACATTTATCGTTATATAAGACTTGCATTGCAGCGAATATAGTTTTATTACATAAATTTCATACACACAGGGTTTTAATTGATAAAAATAAGAAAACATACAAAAAAATATCATTTCATCATTAAACTTCATGATATTTCCAGAGAATATATAATTGAATTCTTAACACTCATCACATTCATTAGTTATTTGTCAAATCACAGTTTGATATAAATAGGTCTATATCTGTACATCAATTATAACAAAAGAAATTAATGAGAATCAGAACCATTAGTATCCCAGTAGTTCCTGGCTTTGTCACTGCTACTGATGAACGTGTTATTTCACCTGAAACTAACAGAAAGGCATTACTTTAAATTACAGCTGATAACGTATTGTTTTGTTTTAGATCTGTTTCTGAAAAAATGACAAAACTAAGAGACTGAGACTCGACTTTATTATATTCAATTTTTCTTTTTTATCTGAATTAATTCATTTTACATTTTTATACAACATTAAAGATATTTCTCACTGGATTCCATTGGTTCACTAGAATACGTATAGTTACTACCAGAATTTGTTTGAACAAAAATTACCGAAGTAAGTGCAATTTACTTTCTGAATATGACTATTTCGATTTATGTTTCTTCAGTCCACATAAAATTAAAACATCGAAAATCCAGATATCGAAAGATATGCACAAGCTTATAGAGAATAAATGATCAAAAGGACCTACAGTCAAAGGAAAAACCAGCTAAGGAAAGAGATTTATAAGAGGGAGATATTCCTTAGTTGTCAGCAAGATTTTCTGTTTTTAATCAGTTTGTGCGTCAGCACCGAAGTACTGAACTACTGGTTTAGTGAATACCCTCGGGGAGTAACAGTCCACCAAAACTGGCATCGACCCAGTTGTACTTAACAACTAAATAGGTACTTAAGTTACTGTAAATTTACTTTCTGCATATGGCCATTTCGACAACTTATGTCCCTTTAGTGCAAAGATATGAAAAGGAACAATAGAATGCATGTTCTATGGTTGACCAACTTATTCATATTCAACCAGATTTTTACTTTTTTGGCGCTGGACAATAATAATACGGTAATACATTTTTTCCAAAAGCTAGTTAAAGGAAAAGTATGCTACGATGAAAAAAGGTCTGCAGTATGCTTGATTTTCTAATTGATGATATATTTGTCACATTTTGAGGTGCTACTTATGAACAGCAAGTTAGTATACCAAGGGGCACGAATTGTGGTGCTCCTCTACTCGCAGACTCGGTATTATATTTTTTAGAGACTGATTTCTTTAGGAACTCAAGAAAGGTTATAAAATAAAGATACTCTATCCTTCAATATATTGATGATATTTTTTCATTGATTCTGCATCTTTTGCTTAATGGATTCTATAAATATATCTTCCACAAATAGAGATGAATGAAACAACAGAAACCACTAGATCTACATGTTGCTGGACAGCAATGATCATCTCAGTTCTAAATCTACGACAAAATGATGACGAAATTACGACTATTTTAATTTCAAAATTATCAATCTTCCTAACATGGACAGTAAAATTCCAACCTCTCCTGCTTACGGATGTAAATTTCACAAATGATTCGCTACGCGAGAGCCAGCACAAATTATACAGACTTTCTCATTAGACATAGTTATCTTATAAATCAAGCCTTCCAAAAATTCCATCTCATACGATCATAATTTTTTTTCAATAGATATAAATCCCTTTTTATAAAATTTGAAGTTTTGGTCCGAATTGTTATTCAATATTCCTTTTTTTACTCCAAACTGGGCTGATCATTTCTTTTTACTGTCTACGACGTTTCAAGAGCAATTGCTGTTGAGTTGCTACCGGACAGTACCCCAATGGAGGGGATGTTTGGCGCGCCATAAAACCGGATTAACCAATCGTTTCTTTTGAAATGCTTGTACCAAGTCAGGATCTTTTTTCGGTGCATTTCAACTTGCTTTTGTGCCTCTTGATCTATGGCTGTTGACAATTCTGTTGGGTAATTTTGTTATAACCCTAATTGGATCTTACATCTCAAACATATCAGTTCTGTATTCTCCGCTGTCATTTTGTCATATATAATCTCTAAAGGACGGGGTGGAGGAAATTAAGAATCTAACACCAGGGGAAGTGCGAGGCAGGAGAATCTTAAAAACGATTTTTCTCGTCTTTTCCCGCGAATTTTTACTTCAAATGATATAATAATTTTATAATACGTAAATTAAATGCGCTTGTGATCACTAATGAGGACAGATGTAGACTACAGACCGTAATGTGTAAACACAATTTTTTGCCTGTAAACTGCACGTAATTTGTTTGTCTTACACTAGTGTAAGACACCGATAAACATTGGAACTACTGTGTCTCAAAGGTGAGAAAAATCAAACAAAAACGCACGAGTCTCATGTTAAACTATGAAATTGTTTGGAATTTAATGCATGTATATACATAGTGTATTTACCACATCTAGCCATAAAAAATGTTAGTTTAAACACATTTAATAAACAACACATGAAATTACAATACTTCAGAGTAAAATAATCGTTTATTACTCGTTTGAGATTAACTCTTAAAAATATCTATAAGGAATGAAGGGATATTGAGTAAATGCACATGAGACAAAATTTTCTACAAATGCATGGTAAAAAGTAGCAATGGAACAACTCTTTTATTGTTGTTCTTCATCTTGAATCACCGTGAGGTCTTCAACAATGAATTTTCATTATATTATTAGATTGACGAGCATTATGCCTGTGTTGATCAACAACAAAATTTGGGATGCTATTTTGTAGGTACGGAGGTATATCCTTTAAAAAGATTTTTAAAAAGTCTATAATGATCAATAAGTGTATGATTGTCAGGTTAGTTTACACCTTAATTACAATGAAGATCAAAATTTAATATTCCATTTCTACAAAAAAAACCAAAAAACTCTTGACATGATCATGTTAACCCCATCGCAAACTACCAATTTGTTTTCAGAATTGTTTTCTTTTAAATATTGTTTTTTCTTTTTTTTAATAGATTATTAAATTACCTATTACGACATTGGTTGTAACACTTTCTGTATAAGATACTCCTTTTATACTGTTTTCTGCCTTACAGATGTAGTCTCCTGCGTTCTCTGTAATGACGTTATTGATGATGTATGACGCTGTGTTTGACAACCAATTACCATCTTTGTACCACGAAAGGGTTGCTATAGGATTACTAGCTGCGTAACAGGATAATGTGATGTGGTCTGTTTCATTTGTATACTGATCTTGGTCAGGAATACGAAAGATTCTAGTGTCACGTACACTGTCTATAAAATAAATTGGAAATAGTAACCTTGTCAAATCTTGAAGTAAGTGAATACCGAACCATGAGTCTACAAAATATACCTAAAGGCAGGGATTTTTCCTTGTCAAAAGCGAATGACCATAGAAAATAGAGTTGGAATCGCTGGACATGTAAGCTCTTAGCCTGTCATGGAAAATGTTGAATTCTGGGAAGTCTAGTCATCATTGCACGTGTAATCAATTATTTACTGAAAATAGGTCAATTTAATTGAATTTGTACAAATAAAGAAATCAAATAATCTAAAAAGGGGTCCGACAAATATGATAATCAATTAATCAAGAATGGGATGCGATTACCATAATCATTGACATGATCAGGCAACCAAATTGTTAGATCTCGCTAATCTGACGAAAATTAGGTCCACAATTTATAAGAAAGTTTCGTAAGTAAATGTTGCTTTTTTGGTCTAATTCAAAACATTGCTAAATCTGTAAAAAAAATCAAAAGGTTCACATTTACAACTTCTTTATTTCTGTGAAGTTCTTGTTCATTTCTACTTCCTTTTGTTTTTTATTGTTTATTATCTTGTCTACATACGTGTTGCCTTTATGTTGCTATGTTTTTCGGAGTTTTTGTTTTAGATTCCCCTTTACCTCTCCTTCGGTACCATTCCAGAAAATTTGTGTACCAAAATATTTTAGGTTCGAACCGTCAATCCAAAACAAAGTCCATCACGTATGTATGGATCAGAAACGAAAATGGGAACACATATGTACATGAACAATATTCAATACGGACACAATATAGAACCAGTAGAGTAAGCATCTTTTTTTTCTCATAATAAATCCACCGTGTTGAACATGCCAATTACGGCACTGAAGTCAAATTCAGTAAAGGAGAAAAAAATTAAGTCAGAGGGTAATATTTGTTGTTATCTGGGTAGCAGATATTCCAAAGAGGTCTTCGACCATTAAATCCTGCTGCGATACCGTCAAGTTATATGAGTAACCCATTTCTAAGCAAACGAGATCTACTGAATAATCACTGTACCGACCACAGGCCCTGGAGTAACGAATAAATTGGAATATGAAAACTTCATAGTTGATCGCAGTGTGGAAATGTTGCTACAAAGAAAAGGGAAGTTTTATAATGGAAAAGTTAAGTCGTCAAAATTAGGTTTTATATTCAGATTGCAGGAATTTCAGTGAGGCTATTTAATTTTACTTTAAAATTTTTTTAATCGATTAAATCACTTACACATGACACTGATCGGAGAGGTCTGCTGAAATGATGCAGAAAATTCTTGTAGAATTTCACACCGTATCAAACAATTGTCGTCTGCATCTTCCATGGTTATTGTAAGACTACTGGTACCGTTATAAGTACAGCTATCCGGTACTTCTGTAATAACTGTCTGTTCGTATTCATAGATAGAAGGAAAAAATCCAATCATTCTATATTTCTCCCAGATAAATTTACCCGGCGGATTTCCTACGTACCCAGAACATGTAAAGGTAACATTTTGTCCCTCCTCAATACCCCCACTGGGTGATATGATTGGCTTTGTAACTGGATCCTCCGCTGCAGCTGTAAAACGATAACAGTTATGAGTTCATGCGGATTGAAAACATTCAATAAAAATCTGAAAAAAGTCTTTGTAAAAGCAAAATTAACACTTTAATTTATTCGTATAATGGTCCTCAAAGTGCAAAAATAGTACAATATTATATCAAGATAATAATACACGAAATTTGCAGCAAATAATGGCATTCGTTTTGATACTGAAGCGGCATGGTTCTTGGGGAAGCATTGAACTTACTATGAGGTATGACCAAAGCTCATTGTTGAAGACCTCTTGGTGACTTCAAGATAAAGAACAACAATAAAAGCGTTGTTCCATTTCTTTGTTCTACCATATATTTGTAGAGAGGCTTTATCTCATGTACATTTACTCCATATCCTTTCATTGTTTATTTAGATATCAAAGATATAAATCAACATACCTTTGACTGTTATATTTGTTGTAGCAGTGGGTAGTGGTGATGGTTTGGTTCCTGTTGTACCCTCTATATAGTCAATCTCACACAGATATATACCCTCGTCCTGACACAGAATGTGGTGAAACATAAGTGTAGCAGTGTTGGTTTCAGAAGTCGGATTGGTAAGATTGGCTCTTGATGATAAATATAGTCCATCAGTATCAAAATTTGGAGGAACTGTATCGTCTGGTGAAAATGTTGCTATTGTCTTGTAAACACCACCAGAATATACCTTGAAATGTATTTTGTTCAAACTATCCCCAATTTCCGTCACATAATTACAAGTCAGCTCTACATCTGATGGGCCTATTACAGGATGTTTGTTTGTGTTCATATCAAATGTTAGACAAGACGCCCCTACAAAATTTAAAAACAATTTAATAAAACAACAGTTATAAACTATCAATGCTAATTTTAAGTCAATCAGAAGATAATGAATTAACAGTAGCAGAAAATATTATTAAAAGCAAGTGATGCTCCACTGCAACACCTGAAACTGCAGAACAAAAATTACTCAAGTTATGTATTATAAAAATGATAATGAACTACTATTCCTTTTACTTATAGAATTGAATCGTTTTTTACTACTGTTTTGTGACATTACTTTTCACTCGTCATGCTCTCTGTCAGATCTATGTAAATATGTGATAAATAGAACATCTTAATAAGTTGTTAATACAAATGTATTACATGACAAAGTAACTGAAACACCATTTATCAGACCCTTATGAATATCTCATGCCTATAAATTCAAGATTAAAGTTAAGACTATAGTACACAAAACAGTACCTAAGAAATATCTTTTGTGCAAAGCTTTGTCTTACGACAATGGTGTCAAATTGTTCATGCAATGCAAGTTATTTCCTTTAAAAATTCTTATGCATTTTTGCTTTTAATTATGCTAGTGTGTTGTTTTTTTTTTTAATTTGTGCTCAAGACAAAAATGTCATTTATAAAACCCAAATTTACTACAATTTCGGAATTGTGTAATTTTATTACTTTTACATATAATTGAAACGTCGTACGATCCGTGCGATCCAAATTCCTGAAGGATATCGCTGCACACAATCAAGTTGTAGAAATAAAAGTCAGCATTACAATTGAGTAGGTTCAATATATACTTTCAATGTCTAACAAAACTGTTAACATTCCCTCTACAAACTACAGTTTTAGTTTGAAGAGTACCCTTTATATTTATTTTCTGGTATCAGGGTAACATCCAGATAAAACATTCAGAAAATGATAGTTTTTACGGAAGCGTATTAGCGCCACACAAACTTTTTTTTAAATATTTTGCGTTATAACGCAAATGTATGCGTTATTTCGCAAAGGTTTGCGTTATAACGCAAAGGTTTGCGTTATTACGCAAATGTTTCCGTTATTTCGCAAAAGTTTGCGTTATAACGCAAAGGTTTGCGTTATTTCGCAAATGTTTGTATTATAACGCAAATATTGGCGTTATTACGCAAAGTTTGCGTTATTTCGCAAAGTTTGCGTTATAACGCAAAGTTCATTTTAAATTGATTGATAATGTATTCGTATAAAGAATTCGAAATTTAGAGTTGTGTACGGGTGTATACGGAAAGCGTTTGATTTTTGGGCTTAAATCAACATAACGGCTAAAGGATGAAGCATGATAAAGTATAGCTAAACAAATTAAACTGAATAATACATTGTTTTTTGTTCTCTCCATAAGGATTATCTCCTACGCACAAAAAAAATAATCTTTCGACAAGCGATTATATCTAAAACAAATCCCATATTAATTAAGAAATAATTTCTGGGAGCCTCAATATATACTGATTTTACCACTGGTTAGCCCTTTATGCCGAATATTTTACCCTGAGCGACACTTTTATGTGGACTTGAAAACTGATGAACAATACAAAAATGACAGTAGAAATATTCATAGGCACCTTTATTTTTATTTCCAATTGCATGTTTACGTGTGATGAATATTGGAACAGCCTTAAATATATAGCGATTTTACCACGGGTTTGAACACAAAGCGTATTAGAGACGTCATATTAGAAAAGTATACCCATATTCAAGTCTATTGGTCATTGGCACATTTGATTACTGACAAATCATAAAATACAAATTTTTTTGAACCCCATAAAGATATGTCTCAAATTATACATGGGGTAGTTTTTTATTATTGTTTTTCATTTTGTTTTTGTTTTGGTTTTGTTTATTTGTTTGTGTTTTTTTGTGTTTGTTTTGTTATATTTTGTTTCTTATTTTGCTCTTTTCTTTTCTTTGTGTGTGTGTGTGTGTGTGTGTGCTTGCTTTTTTGTTTTGTGTAATTAGTGTTTATTTTTTGTTTTTACACCCTTTATTTCCATATTTTTCCGTCAGTTTCCTGCTTCAGTTTCTTTTTAGAAATATTGCTTGCAAGTGAAACTCTCATAGTTTTATATACCTAATAAACAGAGTTTCAAACAAATCATTCACATTAAGATATTTTAGAAATAAATACAATACTAACAGAATTTCGGTTTTATGTTATCTGCTTTCGAATTTTATTATTATTTTTTTTAATTAATTTGGACATACTTGTAGCATTTGTAACATGACGTGTGATGCAGACATAGCAGGAGACGCTTTACCCTGTCGACGCACCATGTTATTAATTATGAACATGTCCATGCTATTTCTCATAACACCGGCGGGTCCATCCTTCGAAAAAAGGGTTTCAATGAGATTTCAGAAAAAATGTGGTTCAAGTCGATTTTTACCATCTTTGTTTTACCATATATACATAAATTCTGCACGAAATTAAAAAAAACTTTCCAGAAAAGCGGGCTCCAACATCCGGAACTCTCCCCTGGATCCTCCAATGCATACATATAATGTCAAATAGATCAACAGCCTTGCTTATCGGTATACTATGCTTCCTGGTATTTTGTCGCAAAAAAAAATGAATTAAAATTATTTACTATTTTATTATTAAAATAAAAAATACATATCCTTTTTTACTCGCCTGACCTGAAGGGTCAGTGTCAGCTATTGCTTTCACTTTGCGTCCGGCGTTTACTTTTCACATTTTCATCTCCTCCTCTGAATCCGCAAAAGCAAATTCAACCAAAATGTACAGGAATGATGTATGGAAGGCCCTTCACAAAGATTGCACATTTCGTCCCGATTGGATAAAAAACATGGCCGCCAGCGCATATCTTAGTTTTAACATTGGACCCTATAGGAAAAACATCATTTTCAACATCTGCTCTGAAACTATTGAAGCAAATTCAACAAAACTGTACTGAAATTATGTATGGAAGGTCTTTTACAAAGACTGCACATTTCGTTCCGATTCGACAAAAACATATCTGCCAGCACGGAACATAGTTTAACATTAGCCCTATGGAAAATTCACATTTTCATCTTCTCCTCTGAAACCGCTGTAGCAAAATCAACCAAACTTTACAGGAATAATGTATGGAAGGTCCTCCACAAAGATTGCACATTTCGTTCTGATTCGATAAAAAAAAACCTGGCCGCCAGCGTGGATCTTAGTTTTAATATTGGACCCTTTGGGAAAAACATCATTTTCAACATCTACTCTGAAACTATTGAAGCAAATTTAACTAAACTGTACTGAAATGATTCACAGACTGCACATTTGGTTCCGATTCAATAAAATAAATAGCCACCAGATTCTATCCGTAGACCCCCGTACACGACTCTAGATTTTGAAATTGTTGGATCTATCAATTTAAATGTACTTTGCGTTATAACGCAAACTTTGCGAAATAACACAAACATTTGCGTTATAACGCAAACCTTTGCGAAATAACGCAAACTTTGCGTTATAACGCAAACTTTGCGTAATAACGCAAACATTTGCGAAATAACGCAAAATTTTGCGTTATGACGCAAACTTTTGCGAAATAACGCAAACCTTTACGAAATAACGCAAAATATTAAAAAAAGTTTGTGTGGCGCTAATACGCTTCCGTAAGTTTTGATTTTTTCAACTCATTTTTTGTGGTTGAAGGATATAAAAAATAAGAATTAAGTTGTTATAGTTTGATTGAGAGCAAAGTGAGGAGCATTTTCTATTAAAAAAAGTGTGAACGCGTCTAATACAAGATAAACGAAGCTACAAAAACTGGAATTCATTTCTTTTCTCTAGTCATAGAAAAACACAAAATAGCTATATATATAGTATATAGTTACTTTCTTCACTTTTTATCGTTTCAGTTTAGCATAGGAAGTAAGAACCGAAACGTAAGTAAACGAATAATTCACGGACAAATCAACATCAGAAAAACAAAGAAACAAACGCATAACATGAGCACGGCACAGAGAGAGAAGCACCACCTTACTTAAAAAATGTGTTCAGCCTTGTTTCCTCAAGTAACCCATACTGCCTTAGAAATGTTGTAAATGGAAACCTTCAAATTCCAAAAGCAAAAACAGAGTTATATAAAAAAATCTTTTCATTACTCTGCTTCAATGTTATGGAATTTATTACCTGTGTCAATACGGAATGTACCTTCTGAAAGCATGTTTAAGAGAGTTTTAAAGGACTATCTTTTGAACAGAACTATGTTATGATAATAATTATATTGTTGCAATATTTAGCACATTTTGTAT
>MJUU01013216.1:0-10067 GCA_002080025.1 Modiolus philippinarum | reverse complement strand
TTATTATTATTATTATTATTATTATTATATTATAGAGAAAAATTACGGCACACACATATACTAAGATGAACAACACGTATCCAATACAATGCCATGGTGAGATCAGATGCATCGGTATAGAAAGCTTTCCTGTTTTTTATGAGACACCCGCTGTGTTGAACATGTCAATTCTATATAGCAAAGTCAAATACACGAGGGAAATATACAACTCAACTTTAGCTGGTAAGGGAAAGATCTGTAGTCATCTGGGAAACAGATATCCATAGCGGTCTACATATCGTGATGTCGACCATTAAACTTCTGTAGTCATTATGGGTAAAATACAATTGTTTGAATAGCCTATTAGTGTGCAACCGAGCTCTATCAAGGTAGCGACTGTATTGACCACAGGCTCTTGATTTTCGAATGAGATTGGAGATATAAACTCCATTTGCTGGAGCTTTTGGAATGTTGCTACAAAATAAAGGGAAGCTGACTATAGAAAAAGTAAAGTAGTCGCGTTTGTCATTCAGCCTTTTTTTAGTGTACCTCTGTTGTCATTTTCAAGATTTAGGTCAAGGAATGAGGCCGATGAGAAAGTGGCATGGTTAATTTCGAGCTCTTTTGGATAGGTAAGCATAAAAAGTTTGACGTTTTAGAATGAAGATTACCAGTTCCAGTTGCTTTAAATGTGGCACCCGTTTTGTTACGATAAAACAAAACCATGTCAGAAGGTTTATCAGAACTGTTGAGACAATGGCTGAAGAAATATATATACTGTTCTTCTGAATAAGGTACGATTGATTGTTTATGTAATAGTAATGTAATGATTTAGGTGTGGTCTCATTGCTTCAAATGTTTCAAAATATATATGCAAGTATAAATGCGAATAAAACAGCACATGTCACCTCGCACTGAACATCTTAGACAAAATGTCGTATTAAAATCAACCCCTCTTAAGGTAGATAGGTACTCCAAATTTTTTTCCATAGATTTTTTTTAGAAAGTTTCCTTATTATATAAGCATTGAAATAAAAAAATTAAAAAGGGGGGGGGGTCCACCGTGCTTGTTTTTAGAATAACTGATATCAAAATAATCAAATATTTCTAATGAATATATAGGGAAAAACAGGTGTATTGTTGATTTCTTTAAAACTATTCCATAGATTTTTTCTACTTAACTCATGTGTTAGCCCTTTGAACATACTTTCAAAAAATATAAAGAAAAATGGGAGTCACCGAATTTGTTTTCCATATAATTCAGTTGCAAAATGTGATTTTTCATAGTGATATCTATGTAAAATATTATCTCCATTTTTCAAAAAACCTCTTCCAATTTATTTAATTATCATACCTCGTCTAATTAGATAAAGACATGTAAAATCAAGTCCATGTAGGTCCTTTGCATTTTATATTATGGATATAATATTGATTAATTCATTACAAATAAAAATATTTGCATATTTAAAAAGGCAGATAATACCATAACAGCATAAATAACAAATTCAAAATGGCGGAAGACTACCGATCTACCTTAAGAGTAAGAGAGCACTTGATGCCAGTATGCAAAATAATGGATAGCATTTAAACCGCCTTTAATTGTTAATTTTTTTGTTATCTTACCAAATCAAATAAAAGATATTAATTTATCAACATTTTGAATCTGGTACAATATATGTTGGCTTTCTATAGGGACTATATTAACGTGTGTGGCAGTTTTTAAATTTCTACTTTTAAACCTTAACGAGTATGCATGATTGTAAGGATCAATGTACAAATATCACCCTAAAGATTCACTGTACCTGATAAAATGATTGCTGGTCAGGTGGCGCATTGTTGGTGTGCAATAAACAAGATACGCATGAATGAACTTCAACTTAACTGCAGAAAAAATATTTATCAGGATTTTTTCTGATTTTTTTCCCCAAATTACTTCAATATCATATGTCCTTTAAGCTTACGCTTTCTCGTGCTGGAATGATTAGTGCAAATGGATATAATTGCAGATAGTGTCAATCACGTCCGAATTTCTTTATGAATTTACCCTTTCTTGTGGTAATTTCAAACGTTTTACAGTATTTTCTCATAGAAGACTGTCCGTAAATACATACGATGATTCCAAACTGCCATTAACAGGACTGAAATATAAGATTTAGTGTGTAGCATTGGATGGGTTTTTGTAGCTGTACGCAGTGTTTTACTGTTACACAGTAGGTCCAGCGTGTGTAGGTCATACTTTAGTGCAACACTTTTTTTACTGTACGCATGGATGTAGTGTAGTTATACGCATAGTTGGTCTAAAAGTATTCTTGGAATGGTAGTTTTCTGCTTCATAATGGAAAAAGGATATATTTTTTCTTTATTTTTTCAATTAGAGGATCAACGGAGTCAAAATATAATCATTGTAATCTTGATAAAAAGGTTACATTATTGAAATCGGTGAAAATATTCTGAAGTTATATAAATGCAAATATTTAACATTAATACTTCATTTTTACCCCCCGTCGCTGACGAGGAAAGAGAGATTCGGAGCTGCTCGATTCCGTCGTCGTCATTCGGGATTAACAGTTTTGTCGAAGTAAACAGTTTTATGTAATCTGAAAATACAAAAATACCTCCAAAGTTGCATAATAGACCTTAACAGTAAATTTTACTATGTTGCACTAGTGTTTCAAGAAGTATTCATTACCGAAAATATCGAAATAAGAGTCCAAATCCAGTACCAAGGACATCCACCGAGTGCAATACACGGATACAAAGATGAACACTCATTCCCGCCATGGGTCAAATTGTTTGTTTTGTCACAAATAAATAACGACTGAAGTGACCTACAGAATTTCTTTGCGTACAGTGAAAAAAATCGTTTTATTGGTTGCAATTTTGGGTTTTTTTCAAACGTCCTGTCACTAAAGAGAAAGAATACACCGTTTCACCACTGAAATAAATTCAAAATCATGAAAATGACTTAGAGGTAGTCAAATCAATAAAAAAATTGACTGCCTTTTAGAATATCCCCTTTTACATCATGCAATGCTATCATTAAACGGAAAACATATCTTGATACAATAATGCAATAATTTCTCAAAAAATCAACTCCAGTTGATGCTTTAAAAAATACTTAATTTCGAAGTAAAGATGCAGTTCATTCATGCATATCTTGTTTATTGCATACCAACAATGCGCCACCTGACCACCATTCATTTTATCGGGTGCAGTGATCCTATAGGGTGACTATTGTAATTTAATATACTTTCTTCTCTCAAAATAAATACTATATTATTTCTCCATCATTTTATCATTTAAGGAGAAAATAACTTTTAAAAATTTTCAAATATTGAAAATTAAATATACATACCATAAACGGACAAGAAAATAAATAGTAGCCGATCCACCATGTCGACGATGCTAAATTCTTACGGAAAGTAACAATATTTTTCTATAAATACAGGA
This sequence comes from Modiolus philippinarum, assembly GCA_002080025.1. Lineage (NCBI taxonomy): Eukaryota > Metazoa > Mollusca > Bivalvia > Mytilida > Modiolidae > Modiolus > Modiolus philippinarum. Next base: position 6,638 of record MJUU01013216.1, on the reverse strand, counting down.
TATAAACATATTCAAATAAAAATTTTGTTGACCTAATAACTTCTTAAACGTTAGCTTTACATATTACGGCGTTTTTATGTCTGTGAATTATACTTATGAATCTTAATTTTAATTTGCATTTTATTAAATTTGACGATTATGGTCAAATGATTTAAACGACTATAATCAAAGCACTGTGCTTATGCTTATTTTTATTTTATCAAAATTTGATCATTATGATAACTTTTATGTTTGGTTTATAATATAAGTGTTCCAAAGGACTACTTCTTGTATTTAATATTTCTGAACTTTTGACATAGTTTCTCGAAGATAAGGGGATATATTATAGGTCTGACTATCCGTCTGTTTGACTGCAAAAAGATGCTGGGCAATGTACTGATAGAGCTTTGGTAGGTATGTGTGTATACCTTGTGACAAAGCTTTTCAGCAAAAAACTTGGCACTCTCAATTTTACCTTGGCACGTGTTGTACTCAAGTTCTTTTTAAAATAAATAAACTATATGTATTCTGGCTTTCATGTTTCATATGCGTATTTCCTTTGGCAAGAGCTTTTGACTGAAATTATGTTACATTGTGACCATGGCATATGACTATCTTTTGATCACTTTTTAAAACTAGAACATTGGATTTATCTTTTGGTTTGTACACATTTCTGATTAGTATTCCTCGTAGAAAGACCTTTCATTTGATGGCAATATTTGACATTTTAACCTTGCCTTTGCATTGGATGTATAAGTAAATGCCTTTATCATATCTGGCATGTGTGTTCCATGTGATTAGGCTTTTCGAATGGTATCATAGAATGATCTTGACATTTGAAGTATATTTGAAAAAGTTAATACAGAGGCTATCCTTGAATGGTATGTCATAAAGCCTTTTCAAAAGTAATCATTTATCCATCAAGCACCACAAGAATGCTTGGGAACTATTAATGTTATTATTATTATTCACACCGGAACCTTTCAAGAATAGAACAAAAATTGCAAGCAGTTGGATAAAAGAATCGAACTACGAAAGTCAGATATTCATGTTAGTGAAATATAAGTCATATAGACAAATGCCAAATACCTTGGCATCTATTGTGGATGGGGTTCAGACCTACTGTCACTCTATGGACGTGGACCATCTAGTAGGAAAACCACCAATTAATACATATCATGACGTCACAAAATAGTAACAGTCAATGGGAAATTTCCCCTTTAAGTGATAAGTCAATGGAACTTGGTTTTAAATAGATCCAAGATAACAATATTTAAATGGGTGTATCATTCAACATAATTCCTGGAGCAGTTTTAAAGATGTAAGAATACAAAGTCTATCTGTAGATTCAGGATCCAAGCTCTGATTGCTTAAATTGGTGGTTTGATACCTTGTTGTGATATTAAAACCTCTCTCCGTGTTATTGCTGCAATTTATCATGCTGTGTAGTAATCTGAAAATAACATCCTCATTTAAACATTTTCCTATTTTGAATCACTATTAAAAAATCACCACTTTGATGAAGCATAATAACATATAGATGTAAAACTTGGTCAAAAAAACAAACTTATTTGTTTAATGAAAATAAATCTATTTATGGTAAATACTCTCCGGGTATTTTTCTATCAAATTTTAGATGCTCATGTAAATTATGTATTCTGTACAAAGCCACCTTTAAGATTATAAAATTATGCATGCTTAGACGCCATCACCGACCCCTCCTTTTAAGAAGGTTATTCAAGGTAGATTTTTGCACCTGAAATGATCTTAACTTTGGTTCTGGTCACACACATAGCATGGTATATGCAGAAATTGGCGAAAAGGGTTAAAAAGACAGACTAAAAACGGAAATCAAGTCCTGAATAATATCAAGTCTGTGATATATATTAATTATATTAGTTAAAATAACAGTAAACAACTACAATGGCCGAAAATTACAATCACAAGCCACAGTACACAATGGAACTGCACTACGAAAACTCACAACGGACTAGAGAAAAACATAAATAATATTAGGAACTGGGGATATCTTGACTACTATATATAATGCCAATATCAAAAATTCACTCAGGAGCATTTCTTTTCTTTCCTGTGCTTTAATGTATAATAAAAATGAAAAAAGAAAATTATATCACAAAATAAATGCAAATTTGCGAAAAGTATTACAAAATCGAAGTCAGATCCTAAAATTTAAATATATAAAATTTGACTTGGCTCTTAATTTGACATTTTTAACCCTACAATGACAATTTCACTATTTATAGAGGAACAGCATGATTTTTTTCTTATTTCTAAGGTTCATATTGATATCAAACTAAATATATAAGCGACATTCCTGATTTAAAAAATGTTCATTGTAAAAAAAAAATCAAACTGATTTATATGAGGCACCTCAATTAGAGTTGTCGCTTTTGGTCGCGACATCAAAAATCAGGAAATTGCGCATAATGATGGTATGTTCGAAAGAATGACGAAATACAAAAATATTATATAACAGCCTCTTTTTTTGCTAATACATGTTTTGTGACACCAGCTGGCTAAAACTTCAAACTTTACCAAAAATAGAATTTTCCCTATATTTTTTGTTTAGGTGTGAAACGACTGATATAATGCTTTTCGTGTATGTCGTTGTTGAATTGGTAGTTTGATACCTCATAGATAAGACATGAAAAATACAATTTAACCTTCATCTTCTATAGTTTTGGACATAAAAGACGAAAAAAACGAAAATTTCGAAAATTCTGTGAAAAAAGGGCAATAACTCCTACAACGGTTTTTGGATTTTGTTCAGAATTTCAGGGTGGGTAGATCTTGATATGCTGAACATTTGTCCAACTAACACTTACACCTTTTGAAATAGAAAATAAAAAAACCCAAAATTTTGAAAATTTTACGGATAAAGGGCAATAACTCCAAGAAGGGTTTCGGATTTTCATCAAAATTACAAGGCGGGTAGATCTTGCCATGCTGATCATTTTACTCAAGTCAGATTTTTGATATCTAACGGTTTTTGACTTATTTGCAAAAAACAGCAATTTACCCCTATGTTCTATTTTTAGCAACAGCGGCCATGTTGTTTGGTCTTCGGACTAATCGAACACAATTTTTAAACTGCATAGCCTGGTGATGCTCCAGGCCAGGTTTGGTAACAATTGGCTAAGCGGTTTCGGAGGAGAAGATTTTTGAAATTGTTGACGGACGGACGCACGACGGACGCAAAGTGATGACAAAAGCTAACATGGCCTTTCAGGCCAGGTGAGCTAAAAACGAGAGCCTATATCCTCCTGAATTTCCTTCTCTGGCTTACCATAAAGGATATGGAGTATATACACATGAGACAAGTCGAATACCGCTACAATCATGTTCTTTTTGGTCATTGATGCTGGATAGTCAATAAGCATAAAAATATTTGACAAAACGTTTTTAATATCGTTGTCATCCGTTGCTCGACAAAGAGAGTAAGAGACAACAACAACAACAGGGCACTTATCGATTCAATCGTAAGAAAACAAGTGAGATGTAGGTACTATGTAAAATGTGGGCACTGTAAACAGGTAGTCAGAATAGCATTTTGATATTGCAACAAAAAAAAATAAAATGCCAAAATTTGACAGTATGATAGTATATCTATATGAGAAATTCTTCCAAGAACAAGTATACCATAACTGGAATTTATAGGAAGCATACATCTCTCGAACGGGAAACTTTTTACGGACTCTACAGAGTAGGACAAACTCCAGTCTTAAGTAAACAATGAAAGGATATAGAGTAAATGCACAGGAGACAAAGTCTCTACAAATACATGGTAGAATAAAAAAATACCGAAGTTACAGTTAATTTATTTTCTGCATATGCGCATTTCGACAACTTATGTCTCATCAGTGCAGATAAAACCAAAACATTTGGAAGTCCATTCACCAAAAACTTGTAAAAGCTGATAGAGAACAAATAACCAAAAGGATTTATTAATGGAACAACGCTTTTATTTTATTGTTGTTCTTCATCTTGAAGTTACCATTAGGCCTTAAACAATAAGCTTTGCTCATACCTCATAGCAAGTTCAAGACGACCCGTAGCACCGGTTTGAGCGAAATTCATTGATAGCAGTCGAACAACACTTCTATCATGTATCTTTTTGTCATTGATGCTGGATAGTCAATAAACATTAAAATAACTTGCAAAGTGTTCTTACAATCGCTATGATCCATTGCCCGAAAAAACACTAACAGACAAAAATCCCAACATATAAAAAACATCAGGGCACTCATCAGTCAATCGTAAGACAGCTTGTTAGATGTGGGCATTATTGAAATTTTGGCACTACCAACAGGTAATCAAAATAACATTAGATATTACAGCAAAAAATAATAAAATGCCAAAATTTGAAACTATGTTAGTATATCCATATGAGTAATTCTTCCAAGAACAATTACACCATAATTGGAATATATAGGAAGCATATATCTCTCGCACGGGGATTCTTTTTATTGACTCCACACAGCAGGAGAGACAAGCTCCAGTCTTAAGTAAACAATAAAAAAGATATGGAGTAAATGTACATGAGACAAAGTCTCTACAAAACATAGTAGAAGTTATCAATGGAACATGAGGCCTTCAACTTCAACAGTGAGCTTTGCTAATACCTCATAGCAAGTTAAAGATGACCCCTAGCACCGGTTTGGACGGAATTCTTTGATAGATGTCGAACATTTACATGATGTATGTTTTGGTCATAGATGCAGTATCGTCAAAATACATAAATATAATTGGCAAAGTGTTCTACAATCGCTGTCATCTACTGCCCGACAAAAGACTAACAGAATACAATAACCAAAGGGCACTCATCGAATCAATAGTAATAAAACTTGGCATTGTAAAAGCATTGGAAGCATACATATCTCATATCGGGAATATGTTTATGTTTGGCATTGATAATTTGGTGGTAGATGATAGGGGTGAAGATGAAAATGTGAAAACGTTTAACGGACGGACGACGGACACCAAGTGATGGCAATAGCTCACAATGACCCTTTGGGTCAGGTGAGCTAAAAGGCGCTAGTAAATCGATAATTGGGTGGGTTTTTGAAAACAACTTATTTTTTTTTTATCGAAAAAAGGAGCATCAGTTCCTTCATGTACCATTTTTCTTTGTCATTTAGAATCTGAAATTGAGGTATTGGTCGAAGATTGTAAAGACCTTGATGAATAAGTCCAGTACAGTTCAGACCTTTGTAAAGTATGGTTCAGACTTCGATTAAAAATTGTGACTGGTGGAGAAAAAAATCAAGACAATCTGCGTCAAGTCTAGTTAACGTGCTAATTCAGACTTTTAAGTATTATTCAGATTATTGTCGAGTAAAAATTGAGTCTAGTAGTACAGTAAAATAAGAGCCTATTACAATCAAGTACAATTCAGACTGTTTCGTTGTATTCAGATTATTGTAGAGTAAAAGTCAGTCTGGTTTAGTACAGTTAGTGAAGGGTCAATTAAAATTAAGTACAATACAGACTGTTTCGTTGTATTCAGATTATTGTAGAGTAAAAGTCAGTCTTGTTTTGTACAGTTAGTGAAGAGTCAATTATAATAATGTACAATACAGACTCTTTCAGAATTCATGAGTAAAATTAAGTACATTTAAGTAAATAGTGCCAATTTCAGTTTTCGGTGGTTTTTGACGTGTAAGTTTCCTGCTGTCAGCCATCTTGAATGAAGTGCGGACTTGGCGGAAAAATGGACCTTTGTAACCAATTTTGGTTCTAATTGACCTAGTAGTTTCAAAAAATGACACGTTTAAGAAAGACGACGGAAGACGGACGCCGAGTAATGGCAAAAGCTTACCCTAGCTAAAACATGGTGAGTTTAAAACTGAATAAAACAAAAGTACGGATGAAAAAGATACGGTGAGACAGGTAGCAGTGAATGTCCTTTGGCATCTTCGTCCAAATTCTCATTGTAGGTATTTAACAGCAAGAAAAGTTACATAAAAGCACAACAGCATAGTTTTTTAACCATACAGAATTGCGTGACCAGGCCCAATAGTTCTTTCTTTGAATTATCATGATGATTTCATGACATGACAATTATGTCATTGTTCCAGCCGACAAGGCCCAAAACAACATCACATTTATCTGCAAAAGACACTACATTGACTGCTTAATGAAGGAGATGGGCATTGACAATTCATTTGGCAATCCCACATACAAACTCTCCAACATACCAAGGGATGACATACTAAACAATCACAAATCAGTATTGTCTTCCTTTGGTATCAGTTTGAGTGAAGAGAACAACAATCTGCTTTGTATCTACTGGGTACCCAAATTATATAAATGCCCTTACAAACAGAGATACATTGCTGGGTCTGCCAAATGCACAACAAAACCTCTTTCTAAGCTCCTCACTTCATTACTTACTGTAGTCAAAGATGGCCTAAAGATATATAGTGATAAAGTATACTTAACAAGTGGAGTGAATCAGATGTGGATTCTCAAAAACTCAAAAGACTTATTAGAATATCTATATTCAACTGAACTCAACCACTGCAACAGTGTCAAAACTTTTGATTTTTCTACTCTCTATATTACTCTTCCACACGATAACCTAAAGTCACTACTCCGGGATTTAATACATCAGTCTTTCTGTACTAAAAAGGGTGAAA
>MJUU01013215.1:0-17384 GCA_002080025.1 Modiolus philippinarum | reverse complement strand
TTTTAGTAAAAGTTCGAAATTATTGCGCAACTCGTGATGAATTACGCATGTATGTACTTGCAGTAGTGTCTGCTATGAAGCATTTCTAGATGAATTGTCGTTCCTTATTAGGCTTTTAAATATCAAGAACCCTAGTTGATTCACTCAGAAAGAAAAGAAGTCTAAAATTGTTAGATTTCAACACAGACACTGAAACTTTGTATGCTAATAGGTTTGATGGCTTCAGGGTCTGCTTTACAATTACGTTTATCATGTCTGAGTCTTGTCCAAAATGATAGACAGCTAGGTATAAAGTTTAACATTAAACTAAAATCCGAATACATTCCAAAGCCTTCTCTTCTAAGCGTATACTTCTAATAACTTTACCTACACAACAAAAAAAAATATATTATTCGAATATATACACAAAAACGTACTGGTTACACGTTACTCTAATTTTTGAAATATTGAATAAGCGTGATTCGGGAAAACCAAAAAATGATAAGCGGGATACGGGAATTTAACAAAACGACAAGCGGGATCCGGGATCAGAACCCCCAATGAGACCCCCTCTTGTGTCAGATATTATTTGATTTCTTCAAAATTCGTAAAATATAATCCTGCACCTGGGAATACATTGAAATTTAGAAATATTTCTTCATTAAGTTATACATTCTACGGTTCGCGTATTGCTTTTCTTTTTTTAAAGAAAGCAACTTGTTCGTATTTTTAACAATTCTTGCGTATTCGACAGACAAAACAAGACGAAAATAGTGATGAAACAGAGGAAATTTTGAAAAACTTTATGACTGAAAATCTGAAACTTGAAAATCCCGTAGAATTTTACCGTGCCCATATATTCGGGAAGCCCTCGGAAAAAATTAAAGAATATTCTACACGACCAATGGTATGCCGCTTTAAGAATTTTAAGGACAGAGAGGTGGTGAGAAAAGCAGCTAGTGCACTTAAGGGTACCAAATTCGGTTTAAGTGAGCAATTTCCCAAGGAAATAAATGACAGGAGGAGAATTTTGTGGCCGCATTTCAAAGAGGCAAAGGACCAAAATAAGAAGGCGTACTTTAAACGTGACAAACTTTACATAGATGGGCGGAGATTTACACCACGAGAATCGGAAGATAAAGATATTGAGATAATGGAAACCAACAGAGAACTATATGAAAGCTAAGGCGCTAGTCCTAAGCAGACCCCTAGAAAAAATATCTCCAAGTATTCACCTAAACGCAATACAAACCAACACAAATAAGAAAACCGTGGAGGATTAATTGACAATAGTATTTATGATTACTCTACTGGAACTGATGACCTTCTTTTAAAATCTGTATAAAATTATAAGCTCTAAATGTGTGTGGCATTAAGACAAAAATTGTGTATCCTGAATTTCAAACACTGATAAATCAGTTCGATTTTATTTGTTTTTCAGAGACTAAACTTGACAATTTTGATGATATCCAATGTGATGGTTTTGAGTTTATATATAAAAATAGACAATTTTTTTCTAATAAATCTGGAGGTATAGCTGTCGGTTATAAAACATATTTGAAAGGTTATGTTAAAGAAATTAAAACTGACTGTCCATATATTTTGTGGGTTAGTGTTGAAAACTGATTAATGTGGATCAAAATGTAATAATTGGTGTTGTTTATATACACAATGTACCTCCTGTTAATAGTTTATATGCATCGGAAGATGCTTTTACTGATATTGAAAGTGATTTTCACAAATTCAACAATAGTACAAATATAATATGTCTGGTTGGAGATTTTAATTCGAGAGTGGGTACTTTACCCGATTTTATAGATAATAATACAGTAGATAACTTGTATTAGATGTGATGTTAATGTTTTAGATAATTTATCAATCAATAGATCAAGAAATAGTATTGATAGTGTAGTAAATACTTGTGGAAGAAAATTGCTAGACTTCTGTGAAAATAATAATGTGTTTTATTTAATGGTATAGTTGGTAAAGATATCATAGGAAAACAAAAATGTACTAGTGGAAGTGTTATTGATTATATTTTAGGTACAAGTGAATTGTTGAAAATAGTTAAAAATTTTGAAATATTAGAATTTAGTAAACGTTTTTCTGATGTTCACTCACCTTTAACTTTATCTATTAGAGTTAATGATTCTGTTGATCATAATGTGACAACAAGAGGTGAAAATGTTAATAAAATAAAACCATGGAAGATTGAAAAATCTTCAGAATTTAAATCAAAAATTACAGGAGATAAGCTACAAAATATTGCTGAAAATTTATCAGAATTAAAAAATGACGGCCAAAATTTACAGAATACACATATTGACAATACAATTTACTATCACGTGACAAAACAAGATGGTCGGAATATTTTTGTGTCCGAGATATTTATTGAATATTTTCAATGGATTACAGTGTTTAATTGAACATAATTTTATATAAATGGATACTGTGGAAGTACTTTTATTCGTGGACATCAATTTTCGAGGTTTTCATCAAATTCACCATTTCGTGGGTACTTAATTTCGTCGTTCAAATTATATGCATTTAAACTCAATGCAAAAAAATGCATTTCGTTGGGAACTTAATTTCGTGGTGTTAGTGAACCACGAAATCCACGAAAATTGGAACCCCACGAACAATAGTACTTTCACAGTATATAATGCTCAGAAGCAAAAGGAAGAAAGGAAGTAGTAGTGGTAGTGATTCTTCGATTGTTCAAAACGAAGGAAGACAGGAACGTAAACAACGTAAAACTGAAGTTTCGGTGAGTGATATTTTAAGTCAGACTAACTCTGTACTTTATGACTCTAGTGAAGATCTTGATAGCAGTGTATTTGGTAACTTATTCACTCAAGATCTCAACATTGACTCACGAGACGACAAAAACGAAACAGAAGCTAAAGTGTCTGACCCAATAATGTCTGCGAAACTTGATACATTAATTGAGGTGGTTAAGGACTTGTTTGAATCTAAACTTGACAAATTAAGATCTGATCTTATGGCAAATGTTGACACTAAAGTACGCACATTAAGGGATGAACTTTCATTAGATATTGGTAGACAGACAGCTCGTACTGATCAGATGATAATAACTATTCAGTCAATGCAAACACGTCTAGATGACCTAGAGCAACGCAACGCAACGACCGTGACTGATAGTGGTAACGGTAACTTTATAATGCCTGCAGCGCAAATTAATCCTCTGGACAATATTGACCTTACGATCACAGCTAGTGGTATTAAAGTTACACAAAGTGAAAATCTCATCACAAAAGCTAACGATTTAATTCGATCCCTTGGAGAAGATGTTTCATCAACCGTTCAGGTTACTGCTGCAACTCGACTGCCTACGAGATTCAATGATCGGCCTGGAATTGTGAAAATTAGTTTCCGAAATACAGAAGAAAAAGTGCGAGTACTACGAAACAAGATGAAGTTGAAAGATTCCGAAGAATATAAACACGTTTATATCAAAAGTAGTAAATCAAGAATAGAACGACTAATTGAAACGAACGCACGTGCCGTATTACGAAATCTCCCACAGGGAAGATCACTACGTGATGATGCCAATGGCCGTATCAAGCCTAGGAATACTCAATCGCAACATCAAGACAATAACCAGGAAAATGAAATTCAATAGCAAAATGTCCGGCCCATTGAGTCTATACGACTAGGGCAATTAAATGTGTGTGGATGGACTAAAGAAAATAGTGATTTGAGAATTAATATTGTACAGAAAATGAAATGCGATTTATGTGTATTTGTGAAACTCATTTGTCAGGTCAGGATGAAATTTTTGTACCGGGATATTCATGGTTCGGATTTAATAGAAGAGATATTCATAAAAACGCTCCTAAAGCGTCCGGTGGAATCGGCATACTTATAAAAATGTGGTGATTTAAAGTGTTTAATATTGCAGTGGTTGATAAATCATTTGATGGAATTTTAGGACTTAAATTTACATGTAATTCAAAGGAATTGGAGTTTATTGTATATGTGTGTTACTTGCCACCGAAACTTCGAATAGGGGTCGTGATGCTCAGAGCTTCTTTGCACATCTATTAGCACAGATATATATGAACAGCGAATGTGATGGGATTTATTTAGCTGGGGATTTTAACTCACGAATAGGTGCACTATCGGAGATACTTCAGGAAAATGGTTCCATTCCGAGACGGATTTCTATCGACAAAACTATCAATCAACATGGTCATGAATTTATAGAATTTTTAAACGAAGCCAACTTTTGTGTTTTAAACGGTAGATTTGTAGACGGTATACATCAATCTCCCGAAAGGGTAGAGCTGTTGTGGATTATATATGTGTACCGTGTGATACATTTAGATTCTTTAAATACAGTAAGATATTAACTATTCAATCAATTGTCGATAATTATGCATTACACAGCTTAGTAGGTGATAGATCGAAATTACCCGACCATTCAGTGATTGTGTCCGAATTCAGCGTTATACATCATGGCTTATCAACACAGTTAAGTGACCAGGCAAATGAATTCTGCCAGCCACGCTCACGTTTCAAGCTAGATAGGATCCCGATAGACTTTATGTCAAATGACTTAAGAAGAACCGCTTTAATAAACGTAATCGGAGAAATAGAACAGTGCAGAGAAACTCAGAACAATATAGATGGTATTTATGACAAACTGTGTTCGTTAATTTTAAGCGAAATGAACGATAAAATTCCGAAAATCAGTTATTACAACGCAAATAAACGTTTTAAAAACAGAAAGCCTTATTGGAATGATGATTTGATGAAATTATGGAACGATGTGAGAATTAAGGAACAAGCTTTCATTAAATGTAAAAGTGGTCGAAATGTTAAAACACGATTTCGCTGTGAATATATTGAGGCGAGAAATATTTTCGATAAAGCTCTTAGACGAACAGAACGAGCTTACAGAAAATCAATATCAATAGACATCGAAACTATATCTACAAAGAATCCAAATGAATTCTGGGAGAAGATTCGAAAACTTGGACCGAGAGGTGGAAAATCTGTACCGATGGAAACTTTGGACGATTCGGGTAACTCTATATTTGATGAACACGATGTATTAGAAAAATGGAGAAAAGAATTCGAAAACTTGTACAATGGAAGTAATAGCGATGAGTTCGACAATGAATTTTACAACCAAGCAAGGATTCATAAACAATTATTGGAGTCAAACATGAGCGATCCGTTATATGAACAAAATGAGGGTTTAAATCATAATATTACTATAGAAGAACTAAACAGTATTGTCATGCAGGCGAAATCAAAATCAGCGTGTGGTATTGACGAAATTCCATACAGTGTGTTAAAATTTCCAATAGTTATAGAGACTTTACAAGAGTTATTCCAATGGATTTTCGATACAAGTATTATTCCGTCTATTTGGAGGAAAGCCATAATCTGCCCAATTCTTAAGGATCCTTCATCAGATACTCGAATACCTATGAACTATAGAGGTGTAAGTCTATTATGCTGCATTAGTAAACTATATAGTGCTCTGTTAAACAAACGACTGACATGTTTTCTAGAAGATAATGATATTCTAGCTGACGAGCAAAATGGATTCAGGAAAAACAGATCTTGTGAAGATCATATATTCACCTTAAACAGTGCAATTCAAAATAACAATTCTCTTTATGTAGCATTTGTAGATCTTCGTAAATGTTTTGATTTTATTGATAGAGACATGATGTTATATAAACTACTTAAGAATAAGATTGATGGAAAGATATACAACTCTATTAAAAGTATTTATCAGAATTCCGAGTCATGTGTGCGTCTGAATGGAAAGTTTACGAATTGGTTCTGTTGTAAAACTGGTGTTAAGCAGGGAGATAACCTATCACCTACTCTGTTCTCTATTTTCATAAACGATCTTGTGGATGAATTAAATGACTTGAATCTTGGTATTGACCTTGTTACTAGGAAATTATCTGTTTTGTTATACGCGGACGATATTGCTTTACTAGCTAAGTCCGAGGACGACCTCCAGTGTATGTTGGCGAATCTTCACCGATGGTGCAAACGTTGGAGAGTATTAATTAATACTGATAAATCGAAATGTGTTCATTTTAGAAATGGGAGGACCAAACAAACAGAATTTGACTTTCATATTGGGAGAAACCGAATAGAACTAGTAGATAATTATAAATACTTAGGCGTAACATTCACTTACAACAGAAACTTTATGTTGAATACAGAACTTTTGGCAAAAGGTGGCGGAAGAGCATTGGGAAAGATAATCTCGAACATTCATTGTTATAAAGACTTTGGGTTCAAATCATATGAAAAACTGTATTTTTCGTGTGTTGTACCAATTTTGGACTATGCGTCTGGTGTATTGGGATATCGGAAATACCAGGCTATAGACAATATTCATAACCGAGAGATTCGTTATCATCTTGGTGTACACCGTTTTGCGCCTATTTCAGCTTAATATGGAGAGGTAGGCTGGATTCCAAGCCAATATCGGCGACGGATCAGTATGGTGCGACTATGGAACAGAATTCTACTTTTTGATGATGATCGTATCACGAAATTGGCATTTAATATTGACTATAATAAGTGTACGAACAATTGGTGTAGTGAATTGAAGGATGTGCTTCATCAGTTGAACCTAGATCCCTATTTTAATTCTAAAGCCATTATAGACTTACAGACTGTAGAATCAAATATTATAAGGCTATATTCAAGTATATGGAAAGACTCTATACAAACAATATCAAAACTACGAACATATGTAACTTTTAAAACAGAGTTTGAACAGGAACATTACATTAAGTTGAATTTATATAAACAAGAACGTTCACATTTGGCACAATTTAGATGTGGAATATTACCATTGAGAGTCGAAACAGGTAGATACATTGGCGAACGTCCAGAAGATAGACTTTGTAGATTCTGTGATAGTCATGATATAGAAACTGAAACTCATTTCTTACTTCAGTGCTCATTTTAAAATGATATCCGAGAACATATACTTGGTGATATTATTAAGTCCAATAATTTTCTTAGAGTTTATGAAAATGAGAAAATCAAATTTTTGATGGAACAATCAACTAGAAAACTGGCAAAATACATTGTGAAAGCTTATCAGAAAAGACGTCATTTCATTTATAACCACAATTAACTGTAATTCTTTTTTTTTACTGTATTTACTAAGACAGAATTTATTTTGACAACTTTTATAAACTAATTAAATTTAACAAATTGTCCGTGATAAACTATTATGAAAAAATATCTAGGTGACTTATAGGTCCATTGGGCCGGGTGAATATTGTCATGAATTTATATATTATTTGCACTTTTGTATTATAATTTACACATGTCACTATAATAAACAATTTACTTACAAAACAATTTACTTATTGATCTCGTAGTTGATGATAATTGTTCTCTATTAATGGAGACGGCAAAGGAAACTTTCGGGGTTTATGGTACTAACCAAAACTCCCCACAGATGAAATCTAATAAACTGTGGTTTAACTAGATTGTCGAAAGGCAAGAAAAGATTTTAGAAGATCTAAAAGATTATACAAGCATTATGGTTCTAATCTTTTTATACATAGACTTAAATATGCAGAGATATACTATAAGAAAACTATGGACAAAAGTATAATTGATTTTAATAGAAAAACATGTATAAAAATGAAAAACCTAAGAACAAGGAACCCTAAAGAGTTTTGGAAGTTTTTTAATCGTGGTAAAAAAAAGAGAAAATACAAATATTTCTTTACAAACTTTATTTGAATTTTAAAAAAATTTAAATCAAAATAAATATGACAAAAATGATGACTTTGTTATCCCTAATGATATTGATAATGAACAAGAAAACTATATTTTAAATGGTAAAATTACTATGAATGAAGTCGTTAAAGCTGTGAAGGCGTCAAAAAATAACAAGTACCCGGTATAGATAATGTAATAAACGAGTACATAGTAGGATCATTAGACAGTATGATCAATATATATGTTGACTTATTTAATCTGATTTTTGAAAGTGGTATTTTACCTGAGAAATGGTTGATTGGTGTTATTGTCCCGATATATAAAAATAAAGGCGATAAACTGGATCCCAAAAATTATAGACCAATTTCGTTGTTATCTTGCCTTGGAAAAATCTTTACATCAATTTTGAACAATAGACTTAATACTTTTATCAATGAATTTGTTATTTTAAATGAAAACCAAGCTGGTTTTCGTCATGGATATTCAACTTGTGACCACATTTTTGCTTTTCATGCCTTGTTTGAATTACTTAGTTTTAGAAAGAAAAAGTTATATTGCGCATTTATAGATTTTCAAGAAGCCTTTGACTTTGTCCATAGAAATTCTTTATTTCACAAACTAGTAAAAGAGAATGTAAAAGGTAAATTTTTACGAATCGTTCAAAATATGTATGACAATGTAAAATCTTGTGTAAGACATCATAATGAAATTTCAGACATTTTCGTTAGTGAAATAGGCGTAAGACAAGGAGAAAATCTTTCTCCTGTGCTTTTCTCTCTATATCTTAACGACCTACAAAGTTATCTTGAAAGAAATGAATTGAAAGGTGTAGAAACAATTAGCAAAGACATTGAAAATGAATTTCTCGTTTATTTTAAAATTGTGTTGTTTTTATATGCAGACGACACTATTCTGTTATTAGAATCTAGTGAAGATCTCCAGTTAATGTTAGACTCTTTTTCCACCTATTGTGATAAATGGAAACTGAAAGTAAATGTTGACAAGACAAAAGTATTAATCTTTTCTAAAGATAGGATGCTTAACTTATCATTTTTATTAATAACCAGAAAATTGAAATTGTGAAAACTTATAAATATTTGGGAGTCTTCTTTGCCAGAAGTGGGTCATTCTTTACTACGAGAAAATATTTAAAGGAACAAGGGATAAAGGCAATGTATGATTTAATTAAAAAATGTCGAAAAAACCATTTATCAACAGAACGTCAGTTACATATGTTTGACAGATCTGTAATACCGATTTTATTATATGGATCAGAAATATGGCTATTTGAAAATTTAGATATATTAGAAATTGTACATCTTCATTTTTGTAAATTAATTCTTCGTTTAAAAAAGTCTACTCCAAATTTTATAGTCTATGGAGAGCTAGGACGCTTTCCTATTGTTGTATCAGCTAAAGTTCGAATGATAAATTTTTGGTGCAAACTTATTAACGGGAATGATGAAAAGATATCTTCCTATTTATACAAACTGCTCTTATTGTACTATAAATCTTATGGATATGAAAGTAAATGGCTATTGTTTATTAAAGGTATATTAGATAATTGTGGCATATCTAACGTTTGGGAAAACCCACAATTATAAATCTGATTGGATAGTGATGAGTGTTGAACAACGCCTTAAGGATCATTTTGTCCAATCATGGTCAGCTGATATATATTCCTCCCCTAAAGTCCTTTGTTATAGAATTTTTAAGACTGATTTTTGTTTTGAAAAATATATCCCTATTCTTTCTCCTAATCTCGTGTATTTTTTATGTAAATTTCGATGTGGGAGTCACCGTTTGCCCGTGGAGTCGGGAAGATGGCAGAATGTACCTCGAGAAGATAGATTGTGTCATCTTTGTGACTCGCGGTGCATCGATGACGAATTTCATTATATTATGGATTGTAAAGAGTTCATAGTGGAGCGTAAAAGGTTTTTGCCTAGGTATTGATGGAAAAACAGTTATATTATCAAATTTAACACACTTTTTACGAGTTTAAATTTGATTCAACTAGAAAAACTTGCTAAATTTATAAGAATTATATTTACGAGGGTCGTCCCTCCTGGTTAAATAAGAAATAAGTAATTATTAATATTTCATCTTGCTACACACATGTGCAAATACTGTAATATTGTAATTATATATATGTATATATTATTATATGTTCTCTATAATGATGTATATTGTTTTTTGAGAATAAAGTTATTCGTATTCGTATATATTTTGTTATGACAGTACATTATAATTTTGTTAATTTATGTGAATTCTATAATTTCCAAAGGTAGATAATAAGCAAATTAAGTTCGCTTATTAGACTTCTGCTGAAGATACTTTGATATGACCGAAAATTTAAAAGTAATTATTTAATTATTTATTATGTAAACAACTCGTCAATTTATTGGTCTTTGATATGTATCCAATTAATTAAATAAATAAAAATGCCGATGTCTGATTGTACACATAACAGTATACAACTAAAATAAATACTCGAATACTGATTTTGCTAACTGGTTACACCATATTCGACCTATTAACCCAGTAACCGGTTACTCGTTGCCATCCCTACTAAAAAGACAAAAAAATAGCTATGACCTTTGACCTTAGATTCGAAAGGAAAGTCTATTCTTATTGATGATGATATCGTTATTGAATGAAAATCTGTAACGGCCCATAAGTTATACGCAAAAACACACTCCAAAATCCTTTCGTAAAATATGCAAAAAAAAGCAATTACGTAAAGCATATTATCTTAAAATGTCATTATTTACATGTACCTCGAACAAAGTGACTCTTATGGTTCATGATGATAAACAAACACTGCATATCCAATCTGGCCCGTCACTTTTGATTTTGTGCTTTTTAATATGCATATCGCTGCAATAATTTGAAGACCTCAGGGAATGTTTCAACAGGTTTCTTGATGGCATATATTCTTTAAGTCTAACATCATCACAAATAATCTTGAAAAATTCTAAAAACTTTGCTAGCGCCATTGCTTCGACAAATGTAATGTTTGTTGAAAGTACTTTCAAATTACACGGAAACCATTTCTCAGTTTCACATAACGTATATGACGCTTGCTTTATTGCCGGCCTATGGAAATGGATGCCAGGAGGATAAACGAGAAGGATATTTTCGATACAAACAGGAGCACATACTGATTCAGTTTTGACTATACTATGACAATGCCAGTTGATCTACGGGACTGGGTTATACTTTTTGAGAAGGCTACAAATTGTCCAGAGAGTCTCATTTATGGAGCCCTCAAATCCTTGACAAGTTGTTTGTGTGAACCTGAAACACCTCTTCTCTCAAATGAACATTGCAAGTAGCCTTTAAATACGTTCCTGATTGCCGTTTGTTACCCTGAAGGTGGCAAGTCCAATGCCTTCGAAAAGATTATATCCCCATTAATATAAAAACAGCAAGAACATTTTCTTAGAAACAAACACAAACCAGTAAACGGAGGACACGGATTGCTGACAAGTGACGAGGGAAAAAGAGTATTAAGTTAGTCTTCCAAACGAAGTTTATAGTTTTTGCTCCGTTTCTTATTCTTCTTCCCCTTCTGTCTTTCTTTCTTTTTCTTCTCCCGCAAGTGTGTCCGCCCTCGTTCTCGGCCAACTTATCAACGATCTTAATGAAACTTGCCATAGTGATAAAGGACCATGCATAGATGTGCAATCCGGTCTTGAAATTTTCAAAATAGACACCGTTGCCATGGACACTGAAAAAAGGCGGGAAAATTCAAAGTGCTCCAAATTGGATGAAATTTTACAGGAACATTGTACAAGATATGTAGAACATATTTTCGGGTCAAAATTTTTCAAAATGGCGGCCGTTGCCATGGAAACTGAAAAAAGGCGGGAAAATTAAAAGTGCTCCAAATTAGATGAAATTTTACAGGAAGATTGTACAAGTTGTGTAGAATATATCCTTGGGTCAAAATTTTTCATAATGGCGGCCGTTGCCATGGACACTGAAAAAAGGCGGGAAAATTTAAAGTGCTCCAAATTGGATGAAATTTTACAGGAAGATTGTACAAGTTGTGTAGAACCTATTTTTGGGTCAAAATTTTTCAAAATGGCGGCCGTTGCCATGGAAACTGAAAAAAGGCAGGAAAATTAAAAGTGCTCAAAATTGGATGAAATTTTACAGGAAGATTGCACAAGTTGTGTAGAACATATTATTGGGTCAAAAATTATCAAAATGGCAGCCGTTGCCATGGACACTGAAAAAAGGCGGGAAAATTTGGATGAAATTTTGCAGGAAGATTGTACAAGTTGTGTAGAACATATTTTCGGGTCAAAACTTTTCAAAATGGTAGCCGTTGCCATGGAAACTGAAAAGGGCGGGAAAATTAAAAGTGCTCAAAATTGAAATTTTGAAGGAAGATTGTACAAGTTATATAGAACATATTTTTGGGTCAGAACTTTTCAAAATGGCGGCCGTTGCCATGGAAACTGATTGATTGATTGATGTTTTACGCCAACTTCAGCAATATTGCAGCTGTATTGTGGCGTGAACTGTTGATGATATTATGAATAAATAACTAAAACAATCATATAAAACGTATGACTACGTACAGATAATTAACTTTTAAAAGATAAAATCGTACGCTAAACAATTTAAGATAAATAGATCAGATTTAATTAAATTTAAAACTTGGATAATATAAACTTATATTTTACTATACATATTTTCAGCTTTTAAAAATTGAATAATTTTGTCGCCTTCGACATTTGTAAATAATTCTTTAAGAGAATCGGCTGTATAAAATGTGCGACGTATGTCGGCAACATCAACACAGTCAAGTAAAACATGCTGTATTGTGTAAGCACAATTGCATGGAATACACTCAGGTCGGTCTTCTTTATTTAAAATATAGCCATGAGTTGTTCGTGTATGTCCGATTCGGCACCTTGTCAGAACAATTTGTTCCTTCCGTTTTTTTCCAGACGAACCAAGAAGTTTACCAACTTCTGATTGTATTCCATGTAATTTATTATTTATAAGCAAGTCCCATCTTTCTTGCCATATCTTTTGGATGTATTTACTTATGAGAGGCTTCATGTCAGTGTACGGCACTGGACAATTCGCCACCTCATCATTTAATGCATCCTTTGCCTCCTGGTCAACAACTGTGTTTCCATAGATCCCTACATGACTAGGGATCCAAGTATAAATGACTTCTTTGCCTATACTAACAAGTGACTTGTAGAACTCAACGACCTTAAAAATAACTGAGTGTTTTGTCTTTCGACTTTCAATTGCCAATAGGCATGAGAGAGAATCAGAACAAATAAAGAACTTACTTTTCCGCAATGAAGCAACAAATTTGAGTGCTAAGTAAATAGCGTTGGCTTCAGCAGTAAATATGGAACTTGAGGATGGTAGTCGGAGAGTTGCTGCTCGGTCTCCGAAGACAGCTGCACAGGCCACCCTGTCTCCATCCTTAGATCCATCTGTGTATATAGACCATAGAAACTGAAAAAAAGCGGGAACATTAAAAGTGCTCCAAATTTTAATGACATTTTGCAGGAAGATTGTACAATTGGTTTGGAACTTATTATTGGGTCAATAATTTTCAAAATGGCGGCCATTGCAATGGAAACTTGAAAAAGGCGGGAAACTTAAAAATTGGTTGAAATTTTACAGGAAGATTGTACAAGTTGTGTTGGACATATTCTTGGGTCAAAATTTTTCAAAATGGCAGCCGTTGCCATGGAATCTGAAAAAGCGGGGAAATTAAAAGTGCTCAAAATTGAAATTTTGAAGGAAGATTGTACAAGTTGTGTATAACATATTTTTGGGTCAAAACTTTTCAAAATGGCAGCCGTTGCCATGGAATCTGAAAAAGCGGGGAAATTAAAAGTGCTCAAAATTGAAATTTTGAAGGAAGATTGTACAAGTTGAGTAGAACATATTTTTAGGTCAAAACTTTTCAAAATGGCGGCCGTTGCCATGGAAATTGAAAAAAAGGCGAAAAAAATCAAAGGGCTGCAAATTTTAATGACATTTTGTAGGAAGATTGTACAAGTTGTTTGGAACTTATTATTGGGTCGAAAATTTTCAAAATGGCAACCATTGCAATGGAAACTTGAAAAAGGCGAAAAACTTAAAAGTGCTCTGAATCAGATTAAATTTCACAAAAAGATTATGCAAGTTGTTTGGAACTTATTTTTGGGTAAAATTTTTCAAAATGGCGGCTGTTGCCATGGAAATGGAAAAATGGGGGGGATTAAAAGTGCTCCACATTTGAAATTTATGGGAGTTCGTTTGGGAGACTTTGTGTTTGCATCCAAACACATTTATTACTTGTTTAATCAATCTTGAACAAAAACAAGGAGAGTCGGAACGTTCTTACTTTGCCAGATATGGTCAGATTGTTCAGGAGGGGACAACACAATGCTTTCTACCGGAAAACAGAGGATTTTCAAAAACCTCTTTGTCAATATGTATCCTGATTCAGCCTTTGAGCTTTTCAAATTCAAAGAAATGACGGATTGATAGACAGATTTATGATAACCACTAGAAGACGATAGTAAAAGAGGCTTTCTCTCGTTTGAAGCAACAGAAATGCAAGATTTTGTCCAACTATTCTTTAAGTTTATGGTTGACCATCAAGATGCTCAACAGGTATTTTACCTTGAAAGAAAAGCCCAAATTACGATATTTATTACGATAAAGTTGTTAACATCTTTGCTGGATGACAATTGTATATTCCATCGATTCATGAGACAAATAAGCCTAATGTAAAATTACTTTTCTTTTTGTTGTTTTTCATTTTTTTTCATTTTCAGTTTTATATTTTTTTCGCGACTAAGTTTTCAATGCAATTGCCCGTTTTCATGAATAAAGATGCATTGAAACAATTGCTTAGACAGAAAACACGGAATTTATCCTGCAATCACTTAATTGCATGGCCTAATAAAGGGGTAAAAAAAATTATATGTTATTTAAGGAGGTGACCGAATACAGATATAATCTCCCACTCCTGACCGGGACTACTTTTTTGCAATACATGTTTTTTTACATGTTTTGGGGCCATTTAGGGCTTTCTATATGGTGTGAGGTTCCTCACTGTGTTGAAGACCGTACAGTGACCCTAGATGTTTTGTTTTGGGTCGTTTTAACCTGGATATGGGATGCTGTCTCCCTGACATTTACCCCATTTCCTTTCTTATTCATACATAATGTGGACATGGTGTATTATGGATGCAGTATATAAGTACAAAACTTCTCATAATTTATGAAAACAAAATTAAAGAAGAACCAAATAAAAAGTATGAGAATTTTTCAATAAACACAAATGTATACTCATTTCATAATACACTAGTATTGCTTGTTGCTTTTGGTACATGTAGCTGCTTTATTTCCGTCTTTTTTTTTATATAAAAATACATCCAGGATTTTTTCATATTAATAAAACAATAAAAACATTATTTTGTTTTGCTTTCATTTATACTCAACACAAATCATTCACAAACTGCAAATCTCTTTTGCTTTTTGCCCACCGTCGTCTGCAATTCATAAGTATTGTAAATATGGCCAAATCCAAAGACCCAAGTGATCTTGTGCCATACTTCTTTTTAAACTGTTCTCCAATGAATATTTTACAAGAAGACGTAATGACCTGTTCACTAATGCAAATTGATGACCTTTCAAATGTCAATGCTCCTCAAAATGAGCACAATGCTAGCGAAACTGAGCTTGCACATTACTTAAATAAGCAAAAATCAAATGAACTGTCAGAAGCACAAAAAATGATCACACCTGATAATATCAATTCTAAATCTGTAAAGCTGATGCCAAATGTTTTGGGTAATGCAGTTGAAAACATTTTAATGAAATCTTGAATGAAACAGAAATTAACCAAATGGCCACAGACCCTCAGTTTCTATCTGAATTAATCAATACGAATAAAATTGTTGTCAAGCAGTTTATTTACAATCAGGAAAATAAAAGTACACTGAAAAAAAAAAAAAACAGGATTCCACACACTAAGCTTCACACAATTTTAGCATATTTCATTCTGACTGTTCATAAAATAAATGGCGGAATATATGAGCCCACTACGCTGCGTTCTATCATGAGTAGCATTGACAGAAAACTCAGAAGACACAAATATGGACAACATGTAGTATAGCTTCACAAAAAAGGGAATGGCGATGCTTTTAATTTGATGAGACATACTCTCAAATCAAAACAAAAAGCTCCTAAAAAACAGAAAGGATAACAAACCCAGGCATTGACGGATGAGGAAATTAATCTTCTTTATAGCAAAAAAATCCTGGGTTCAGAAACACCAGAAGCTCTTCTGAACACTGTTTGGCTGAACAACTGTATCCAGTTTGATTTGAGTGGAGTTAAGGGGCATTATGATCTAAGGTCAGTTATAATTTAATCTATTTGAGGAGTGCATGTGAACGTATTATCTAATTTTTGTACTTCTCATATGTATTTACTCCATATCCTTTCACTGTAAATTTGTATCTGTGAAATAGATAACGAAACATGAATATCGGTATACTATCCTTCCCTACACTTCATAACCATTGGTTTAAAAATGACACTGAGCTGACATGAAGAACAGCAGTCTGAAACTCGCTGAATTCCAATTGTATAAAAAAGTCTTTTTTCAACACGTTTAACACAATGAACAGAATATAAGACAATATATGAATATACGACAACACAAAAGATAAAAGCACCAACAATGTGAACTCCAATTGAAAACCGATAGTGTCATCAGATGTTCCGGAATGATAAGGATGATCTGCTTCACCCATAACACCCGTCACAGTGTAAGTGAAAATTCCGTTATGTCAAAATCCGTATGTGTCAATCCAGTCATACCTCGGAATCTATTGAAATATGTTCATCTTCATTAGTGATATAGATACATTGTTACGATCAGTCGAATCGCGATGGCGACCATAGAGCTTTTTGAGTGACAATAGTAACAATGATTGAACATAACCCTGGTTAAATAACTTTTGGGATAGTAACTTCGCTCGGTTGACGAAATCAATGTACAAATTACATGCTCGATAATAGCCAATGAGCTGTGAAATGTAGATTCTATATGGTGATGATTATATGTTATTCGGAAATCTTCACAGGGGATACGGGTTCATATTCCCTGCCTGTGTTTGATATATGCCGCAGGCAGGGAATATAAACCCGTATCCCCTGTGAAGCCCGAATAACTTTTATATTCTGCTAGAAATTTTATCATTTTTTTAAAGCATTTGAAATTGTGATTTTGCTACCACGGGGATACGGTCTCATATCCCCTGTCAAGGTAACCAATCAAATTGCAGGATTTACCTGGATATTTCACTTCAGCAGAATATACGGGTATATTTCTGTTATTAAATGATTATTTGTCAAGAATAAAGCTGATAGGTCCAGTAAGAGAAAGTGTATACAGTTGGTTACAAAAGCTGCCAGATGATCAATAGGGGTGAGACTTTGTCACGGATTGGGTGACCGTTTTGTCGAAAATAAACAGAATGGTACAGGGGGTGAACATTTTCGGCGATCCAACAACAGCATACTGGCCATTCATGTATCTGTCCTTTAATAAACCATTGCGATTGAGTAACAACGACAGTTCCTTGACCTATAAATTATTAGGGCCCCGCCATGAA
>MJUU01013212.1:0-10330 GCA_002080025.1 Modiolus philippinarum | reverse complement strand
TGGTACCATATTTGTAGACATTTTGACCTTGACCTTGCCCTGAGGGCAATTTTCCAAAAACTTTAACCTTGCCTCTAGAAGGTAGGCTTTTAGTGGTATTGTCTTCATATTTGGTATGTAACTTCCTCATGATGAGTGCTTTCTATTGGTACCATATTTGTAGACATTTTGACCTTGACCTTGCCCTGAGGGCAATTTTTAAAAAAACTTTAACTTTTTCTCTAGTAGGTAGGCTTTTAGTTGTAGGGTTTTCATATTTGGTATGTAACTTCTTTATGATGAGAGCTTTCTTCTGGTACCATATTTGTAGACATTTTGATCTTGACCTTGCCCCAAGGGCAATTTGTTAAAAACTTTAACCTTGTCTCTTAAAGGTAGGCCTTCAGTGGTAGGGTGTTTATATTTTGTTTGTAACTTCCTTATGGGGAGGCTTTCTTGTGGTACATATTTGTAGACATTTTGACCTTGACCTTGCCCTGAGGGCAATTTTTTTCAAAACTTTAACTTTGCTTCTAGAATTAAATTGTTTAGTGGTTGGGTCTTCAGATGAGAGCTTTCTAATGGTACCATATTTGCAGACATTTTGACCTTGACCTTGCCCTGAGGGCAATATTTTAAAAACTTTAACTTTGCTTCAAGAATTAAGTTGTTTAGTGATTGGGTATTTATATTTGATATGTGACTTTCTTGTGAAGAAAGCTTTCTATTACTTAGGTATTTATTGTGTATTGAGGTTTCTGTAATCCTGGCGAGCTATGTTGTCTGCTGACAACTCTTGTTTTAAGTCCGCTTACATCCCCTCATGTTAACACAAGCATAACCTGCATGCACTGTTGGAACAGGGCTCATTTTTAGACCAACCTACTGAGATTTTGGGAAATTTCGTTTTTCTTTCAGTTGCTTCAAAATGTAGCCCAAATGCTACCCAGTTATAAAAACGATGTCTCAAAAGATTCTTTATTATATAAGCTTTACAAGGAACCCAAATTTTTACAATTTCTATGTCCAATATGCTCAATAGCGCCATAATACATACCCCTACCCCTATGAAATATTAACGAAAAATTTGATATTTTCATTGAAATTGCATAAGTTTGATGGTCTGTAGAACCGGAAGTGCAACTCAATTCTCCATTCTGAAAATTGTTTTTAGTTTTTTTATCTATTTTCTTACATATAAAACATGTTAACATGATGTTAACATATTTTTGATGACAAAAATTTTATTTCCAAATAGACCAAATAAATAGATCTTTAAATATTTTCGTTTTTGACTAAGTTTTGTCTTTCTTTTGCCTTATATTATTTTTAAGTAAACAGATATCATTTAAAGTAGGTATCACATGAAAGCTTATTATATTTGCTTTACAACTAATACTAATAATGCCCATTTTTAGGTAATAAAAACATCATACATGTACATCAATAAAACTTACCCCTACCCCAACAAATTTGCCTAAAATTGTCAATATTTTGTCTATGTTCGCATAAAAATAACCAGAACACGTAAAATGTGTGTTGTATATGACAAAGTTGCATAAATTATATCATGCTATCATATTTTAACAGCCATTTGATGACTTAAACTCAATATTTTGCCTGAAATTGATGAAAAATGAGAATTTTCAACATTTCAGATTTGTCCAAAGTTCACTGTTAAATCGTTATATATGCCAAAACTGGAGGATTCACCTGCACATATGCCATTTAATTGATCTAAGTGATACGTTAGTTGTTTTAAAACATTGCTAAGAAAAACAAGAAGTGTTTGATGTGACTCTAAATACCGAAAATCTTACCCCTACCCAAACAAATTTTCATTAAAATTGTCAATTTCTTGTCTATGTTCGCAAAAAATAAACTCAAACACCCAAAATGGGTGTTCAATATGACAATTATGCATGAATTACATCACGTTTTAGTAATTTAACAGCCATTTGTTGACTTAAACTCAATATTGTGCCCGAAATTGATGAAAAATGGGAATTTTCAACATTTCAGATTTGGCCAAAGTTCACTGTTAACCTGTTATATATGGCAAATCTGGAGGATATATCTGCAGATTTGTCAATTAATACTTCTTAACGATACAAGAGTTGTCTTTAAACAGTGTTTAGCATATCAAGGGGTGTTAAATGTGACTCTGAATACAGAGAATCTTACCCCTACCCCAACAAATTTTGCTTAAAATTGTCAATTTTTTGTCTAGGTTTGCATAAAAATAACCAGAACACGCAAAATGTGTGTTATATATGACAATATTGCATGAATTACATCATAATTTGGTATTTTAACTGCCATTTGTTGACTTAAACTCAATATTGGGCACAAACTGATAAAAAATGGGAATTTTCAACATTTCAGATTTGTCCAAAACTCATTGTTAAATCGTAATATATGTCAAATCTGGAAGATTCATCTGCAGATATGCCATTTAATTGTTTTAAGCGAAACATTAGTGGTCTTAAAACATTGTTAAGAAAAACAAAGAGTGTTTAATGTGACTTTGAATACTGAAAATCTTACCCCTAATCCAAAAAATTCAATGTTTTGACTATATTCGCATAAAAATAACCAAAACATGCAAAATCTGCATTGCATATAACAATGTTGCATAATTTGTATCAAGATTTGCCATTTTAAGTCCCAATTGTCAACTTAAACTCAATATTTTGTACAGAATTGATGAAAAATGGGACTTTTCAACATTTCAGATTTGTCCAAAGTTAATTGTAAAATAATAATATATGTCCAATCGGGAGATACATCTACAAATATGCCATTTTATTGTTCTAAAGGATACATTAATTGTCTTCAAACATTGTTTAGAAAAACAAGGAGTGTTAAATGTGACTTTAAATACCGAAAATCTTAAACCTACCTCAACAAATTTTCCCTATAATAGGCAATTTTTTGTCTATATTCGCATAAATATAACTAAAATATGCAAAATCTGCATTGCATGTAACAATGTTGCATCAATTCTATCACAAATTGTCATTTTAAGCCCAACTTGTCAGCTTAAACTCAATATTTTGTACAGAATTGACGAAAAATGGGAATTTTCATCATTTAAGATTTGTCCAAAATTCACTTTTAAATAGTTTTATGTGGCAAATATGGAGGATTGATCTGCAGATATGCCAATTCACTGTTCTAACAGTTATATAAGTTATCTAAAACAGTATTTAGAAGAACAAGGAGTGTTCAATGTGACACTAAATACCGAAAATTTTACCCCTACCCCAAGAAAATGATGCTTTAAAATCAGCAGAATATGCCTGTCTGTACATATTAATGAACAAAACACACTAATGTTTTTCTTTCTTTTAGAAAAATGCATTTTAAATATCGCAATATGCAATTTTAACGTCAAAATAAGGGGAAAAATTTATATTTTGGGCGATTTTCGTGAAAAATGGGAATTTTCAACATTTCGGAATTTTACAAAATTTAAAGTTGAATTGTTGTATAACTGCCCATAAACCACGCACATGATCTTATTTGTGATAAATGGGAGTCTCTATGTATTTTTGTGTTTGAAATTATATGTTATTGGACCTTTATACAATGTTTAGGCTTTTCAAGCTGAATAAAAGGAAATAAATTGTGCTGAATATTTGTGATAAGGGGTAATATGTTTGTAATTTATGAGACTGCAGTTAGACTAAAATGCTTAAAAGCATATTTTCTAATGGCTTGGATATAATGAAAGGATATTTAATTAACATTTTCAAGTTATATATCAATTTCATGAAGTATTTGCATCTCAAAGTCAAAACAGCAGAAATTCTGAAAAATGGAAAATTCCCATTTTGCATACAATTTCGAGACCTCTTAAAAAGTTTAAATCTACTTATATGATCTTCTACATTTCAGCTTTAGTGAAATACACACTAGAATTCCAATAAAACATTGTTTTTTTTTATCATTTAGAGCCTGATAATTTCATATTTTCCCTTAATTTTTAGGGGAGGGGTGCTACTTTTGTCATTTATGAACCTACTATACGTCTGAAACTAAAATGAGTGCACACAATTTGTTGCTAACAGATCATAAATCATTATTACAACGACAATTATTAAATATATATTCAGATTTTCACGACCATAAGGTCTGAAAGTCGAAATTTTGAAAAAAATCTAAAATTCCGAAAATTTCCATTTTTCAAAACTTTTGTACCAAAAATCAAAATTTTAAGGACTTTGATGGTTTTATTTTCCAACATTGTATCACAACTGATAAGTTAGGCATAAAAACTAGATCAAATGACGAAGGTTGTTTATCTGAAAGGAATTGACAGCCTAAAATCGTCATTTTTCGCAATTTTTTAGCAGGGGGAGGGGTATATTTTTGTGTCGCCTGCACCTAGTGCAGGATCGACACATAGGGATCACTATCCGTCGTCTTGCATCCGTCTGTCTGTCCATCTGTATGGCTCAAAAAAATGTAAGCATTATCCGCATCTCCTCCTAAACCCTTGGCACTTTTCAACTTGCACCAAACTTGCAGGAATGCTTCAGTATATGTTGAAGATGTGCACCATGCATTTTGTTTTTCTTTAATTTTGTTTTTTACAGATTTTATGCTGTTTTTGGACTTTGTCATTTTAGCTTACTGGAGTCTTGAGGGTACGTCTCCATTATCCGCAACTCCTCCTAAACCGCTTGGCACTTTTCAACCAAACTTGCAGGAATGCTTCAGTATATGTTGATGTGCACCATGCATTTTGTTTTTCTTTAATTTTGTTTTTTACAAATTTTATGCTGTTTTTGTACTTTGTCATTTTAGCTTACTGGAGTCATTAGGGTACATCTCCATTATCTGCAACTCCTCCTAAACCGCTTGGCAGTTTTCAACCAAACTTGCAGGGATGCTTCAGTATATGTTGAAGATGTGCACCATGCATTTTGTTTTTCTTTAATTTTGTTTTTTACAGATTTTACGCTGTTTTTGGACTTTGTCATTTTAGTTTATTGGAGTCTAAGGATATGCCTCAATTATCCTCAACTCCTAATAAATGGCCCTGTATTTTTCTATCAAACTCAGAGGAATGCATGCTTCAGCATATAATTTAGATGTGCAACTCGGACTTTGTAATTCTATTTTGAACACAAGAATTCTTAAATATATATAGTGCAGGCGACACATGTGTTCCGTGGAACACCCATGCATTTTTTGTATCCACAGATCACAAAAATGGGGTAAAGTGCCTAAACTTGAGTTCATGATAAAGGATATTAAATTAGCTTTAATGTGGGACCAAATTTGAGTACATATTACTTATCATTAAATAATTATGAGCTTAAAAGATGAAACTTAGGTTAAAACAAAAATACAATAATTTTTCGTGGGGTTCTATAAAAGTGGCCCTACACTGTCTAAGCATGCAGGTTATGTTCGTGTTAACATGTTTTATTTTGAGGAGGGGATATAGGAAGACTGAAAAAAATCGGTCTAGATGGGAAGTGGGGGGGGGGGTTTGCACGGAAAGTGATTTCAGCCCATGGCCTATATGTCATATAAGAATTTGATGTAAGCACCAAAACCTTGATGTACAAGGTTTTTTCTTTTAAGTTCGCATGATAAATTCAAATTCAAAAATGGATGGGGATGCATTAAAGGGCACTTAACATCATTTCAGAAAGCATTTTTTCAACATATTTTTCTTTTTTTTTTGCAACATCTAGTTGACACAGAAAAATCAATGTATGATATGTCTTGATATTTTGGAAATCTGTATTTGATGATACATATATATCAAATAACAAATGACGCATGTTATAACACCTATTTCATATAAGAGTTTGTCAGAAAATATGCAAGAGAAGCATCTATGAATTGTAATATACATTTTCAAAATTTCTTTCAATTGCTGCTATAATAAAGACAAAAAAAAAAGATTTATATACATTTGAAAATTACTTTAGCACTTATGCTGTAGA
The DNA here is from genome assembly GCA_002080025.1 of Modiolus philippinarum. Taxonomy (NCBI): domain Eukaryota; kingdom Metazoa; phylum Mollusca; class Bivalvia; order Mytilida; family Modiolidae; genus Modiolus; species Modiolus philippinarum. The sequence goes on along the minus strand of MJUU01013212.1, from coordinate 4,385 downwards.
TTTCATACCAATAATTGGCTTATTGATGTTAAAAATGTTGACACTGTTTCATAAAAATAGACATTACACTCAGTTTAACATTAGAAATGGGTTTTAGGCTTTGATAAAAAGTTTTAACCAACCACAACTAAGGTCTGGCAATTTGATTTACTTATAGAGTCTGTAATTCTAGTCATTTGACAACAAGAAATCACGATAGAATTGAAAATTGTAACTGTTTCCCACCAAAATATAACGTTGAGAGTATTATAACTTTCAGATTTTTGCCTGAAATGTTATATATTTTAGTACAAAATGCAACAGAAAGTTTTGAAATTTGATGAGATTTACAGATCCCATTAGAAAAAAATTCTGTAGAGTTTCAAGAAAATAATTTTAAAAGTGAGCAAAAAATTAGATTCATATATTTTTCTGGGACTGAAAAAAAAAAGATGAAAATTTGGGACATTTTTTATGATGTCCATATACAAGTTTCAAAAAAGTAACATCACTCATATCAAATAAATAAAAAACATGTACATGCATATGGATTTATAGTGTATTTTGTTTCATACTTATTACCATGATTTTGGAAAGTGTCTCAAAGCACAAAATTCTTACGATTTATTTTTCTGTTACAGTTCAGCCAGCAGCTGTCCCTCCAAACAGAGAAAAGGCAGCATATGGTAAGAAACTACTTTTGCTTAGGGCTGTTCCAGAAATAAATGTAGGGGGGGAGGGGTCGGAAGGCACTTTAATTAAAATTTGATGGGTTGTGGGGTACCGGTATATTGGACACTCGCACTGAAGAAGCAATGAGACAAACGAATTAAAATTTTTATGCATGGTGATCCTTTCAAAAAGTGCCTATCGACCCCTGTATAATTATTTCTGGAACAGCCCTTAGTTTAGTTTAGTTTAGTTTAGTTTTGAAAACCTTTTTATTAAAAAAACACATCCACATAATCTTATACATAAAAACACAAAAAGGATTCGGAAACAAGATAAAAACTTATACTAAGGCCATAATAAAATTATTGCTAGATTCTCTTCCTTTTTTTCTCGAAATTTGGGGAGGGTGGGCAGATTTTATTTTATATTTTTTTTTGTGAAAAATGCTGTCATTGTAAAAGAAATTTACCAAAATTGGCCGAAAATCAAAATAAATTTTTTTTAGGCAGATGAAAAAAATTCGGGCAGGCAGGGAAGAGAATCTAGGATATTTTTTATTATGCCCTTATCAGTCTCACTTGAAATACATGTAAAGGACATAACATAATGTACATAGTTATGCATGTAGTATTGAAATTAAAATCCCAACACTAAATCTCTCAGTAAGTGTGTAAATAGTCATGTTCCGCAGCGCCAATAAATACCAGTGGTTTTCTGTTATATTTATGTAAAAAAAAATGAAATATTATGAATAAGGAAATCAGATTTCATTAATTTACAAGCTACCGTCCTACACTCTCAATATATAGGTAAGGAAATAACAAGAATTACCAAGGCTACGTCCACATTTTACAAAAGTTCTGGCCAAATCTCTCCGATTAGATAATGAAATCTTGTACCATGATCATCTAGTTTCTGTTGAGAGCTTCTAGTTCATGTTTACAGTAGTTTCTGATTACATTTATTGTCAATATGTTTTATTTTCTACTTGTATATAAATTAATGTCAATTTGCAAGTACTTTCATGTTTAGTTTTTTTATGGCCTTTCAAAAGGGTAAAGATAAAAAAATTTGGTTATATAGAACTTGGTTATATGTATTATCAGTTGGATATTAGTTAAATTGTATACAGTGTAATATGCCAATCATTTTAGAAGAAAAACTGTTCTTTTGATTAGAATCATGAGATATTTTTATGAAAAATGTGAATGTCAGGTAATAAGATGAAGTTTAAGAATAATATTTGTTTTAGGTAAAGTTGAGATGATGACATTTATGTCTTGGGATGATCTATTGGCATCAGTAACAAAAGTAAGATTAATAGAACTTATATATGTACACAAATATTACTCAAGGATAACCTCTACTAATTCTAGTTGCCATGCTGTATTTTTTATATTTTTTGCATTGGCTTTTATGCAGGTGTAAAACAGGGCAGAGAAATATTCACTAGGTTCAAAATTTGTGATTTATTGTTTACTTCAATTCATTTAAATGGGAAGTGAATACATGTCTCTGGCAGATCCAGCCTTCAGAAAAATGGGGCATTCCAATGGGTTTCAAGAAAAAAAATGTTCCAGTCAATTTTTTGGGCCATTTTTGTCAATTTTTATACTCCCATCGAAAGACACACGTCATATGGTATACCCTCTGTCCATCCGTTAACTTTTTGGTTTCCAGAGATTTTTTCTGTAACCACTTGACATATTGATTTCATATTTGGTATATGAGTATATCTAGGTGAGATACAGATCAACTTCGAATATGGTTCCAGTCGGTTGATTTTTGTACCTGAGTAATGGCCCTTGGACTTATAGGTTTCCAGAGTTTTTTTCTGTAACCGCTTGACATAATGATTTCATATTTGGTGTATGAGTATATCTAGGTGAGATACAGAATTTGGTTCCAGTCGGTAGATTTTATACAGAGTTATGGCCCTTGGGCTTAGTGAAATTTTGAAAAATATAGGTTTCCGGAGGTTTTTCTGTAACTGCTTGACATATTGATTTCATATTTGGTATATGATATATCTAGGTGAGATACAGATGTTGCCGTTGGCGTAAATAGTAGTACAACTCTGCTGATGGTTTTAACTCCGTTAATTGTTTAATGGTGTTAACTTCCTTTAATTGTTTTGGACTCCGGTAATTGTATTTCAGTTGAACGCTTTCATGAATCTCGTGCAAACATACTCTGTATTTTAGTAAAAGTTTTTGAAATTGTCATTAATTTACTCTTGTTATTATTGTGGATATGATATACCAAGTGTCGTAATAAAAGTGGAAACAGCTTTGATTTTGTACAGAGTTATGACCCTTTGACTTAGTGAAATTTGGAAAAATATAGGTTTCCGGAGTTTTTTACTATATTCGCTTGACATATTTATTTCATATTTGGTATATGAGTATATCAAGGTTAGATATAGATCGTTTTAGAATTTTGTTCTGGTCCGTTGATTTTGTACATAGTAATGGCCCTTTGACTTAGTGAAATTTTGAAAATATAGGTTTTTCGGAGTTTTTTACTGTAATCGCTTGACATACTGATTTCATATTTGGAATGTGAGTATATCTAGGTGAGATACAGATCAAATTAGAATTTGGTTCCGGTCAATTGATTTCATACAGAGTTATGGCCCTTGGACTTGGTGAAATATTATTTGATAATTGTTAGTTGTTACACTTACATCTTGGTAAGGCACATACCGGTATTCTGTTTTATTTTTTTTGTGGTTCAACAATGTCATAAAGTTCAAGTTGAAAGTGGATGGGTGTATAATGCGCTCTTGGGGCAGCAGTTTGTTACTTAAATTTTCATTACATTGAAATTTTTTCAAGAGAAAGTTAGGTTTGAAATTTTTTCAAGAGAAAGTTTGGTTTCAACCCCAAGAACCCTCCCCATGGATCCGAAAATGCATGTAAATGCAGAGGGTGAATTTCTTGCAATATTGTCACTCACAACACATCTCAAGAAAATATCTAGATATACTATAAATAATGAATTTCATTGATTTACTTCAATATAGTAAAGTAAATATTACCATAAATTACAGAGACAACCCTTAGAAATAGGGATCAAGTTAGTTTGAAGGTGTTAATGGATATGCGAAAGTAAGGTCCCTTTTACTCATAGACCAGACATGGTGTTATGTTCTTCAGACTTTAATGTGTAACATTCTTCAGATCCTTAATTTTACTCAAATCTTTTATAGTAAATACACCAGGGATGGCGCTGGGCTTCGCCAATGTCGCAATTTGCGATTTTATTTTCATTCTGGTGATAAAAAATAGTTCCTGGCGATTTTTTTGGCGACAACGTTTTTCAAATCAACCTTCCGGTATTCTTCATTCTTTACAGTTCTCAGTTGATACCTGTCTTGATTTTTGTTGTTTTAAACAATGATGAGTAATAATTTAATGTAAATTCATAGCCTCTGGCAACAATTGAAGTCCATTGATTGTTTCCGGTCATCTGCTGATTACATAATTTTTACCTGTCGATCGATGTGTTTACCTTTTGAAGTGTTTACCTGAGCACGTGCCAAAATGACTTGTGACAGATACAAGCCCATTCAAAGGAATTGAAAGAGTATAATTATACACTTACATTTTTATACTCCTCATTTTTTTCGTTTAATATCACCTCTTATTTTCATATAAACATGATAAATGTGCACGAAAACAAATGCAATTATGGAGTTGAGTTACTTCCCCTTTTCTATGTTATGAAAACGA
>MJUU01013211.1:0-22287 GCA_002080025.1 Modiolus philippinarum | reverse complement strand
AAAAAAAAAAAAAAAATGCACCTATCAGTAAGACAAATTATCAAAGAAAAACTTTTATTTTGTCAACACATGTAAAGCTTATTTTTCTCCAGTAGTAGATAGTGCAATGATAACGTATTTTTATTCAACTGAAAAATGTAGTATGAATGATCACAAGACAAACCCCTGAATAACGTTTTTGAAACTGTCGTAAATATACAATGAAAGCTCCGATGGAGCTGAAAATCGAAAGCCCTGAAAATCTACACCGGTAAAACTTCGTAGTCATCCAAAGAATTGCTGAATAGAAAATAACGAATTTATATGACTGTTTTATTGGCCTTAGAGAACTGATTTAATCAACGAGAACAGAAAGTGCAATTTATCATTAGGCATGGAATGCTGTTAAGGCAGGTTCCTGAGTATTCCCAGAAGTCCTGTAATTATTACTGTTTTGCTGAAATCTTGGCATATAATTTTTCAAGAATTGAAATCAGAAGTTTTCCTTCCCGGTTTGGGTTATCTTTTCAGTTTTTGTATGGGTTCTTGCCGATTTAGTTAAAACTTTATTTACATTCCATTGCCTTGTTCATGTAAGTATTTCAAGCAAGTGTTACACTCGGTGGCTTGATTAATGTTGATATTTCTAATTTTGTCGTGCTAATTATCACTTTAATGACTATTTGACAGTGATTAAAACAATACTTGTTTTCATGATTACATCAATATTCACAAGAACGAGAACTGAAGGAACCATGTGTAGAGAATTTAACTGATAACGGCCTAATCACATCGGCTGGGAGTGGGACTTGCTCCCAGCCTAGGCCAAAGCAAATCCCTGTAGCCTAATCTGGGGACAACACCTTCCAAAACATATTGAATGGGTTGCAGACTTCTACTTATAATGGACCTCTGGTAGAGCATTGCATATTTGTATTTTTTATCTACATGTACATCAATTTATTTTTCTGTTGGATCAAAGCACTGGGCGCCGAAATGCTTTTAGCCACTTATAATCTTTAAAGGTTAGAACTAGATCTAATATGAAATAATTATGTACATAATTTTATCAGGACCCTCATGAGTTTTCAACTGACGTTTTTATACCCCCCGAAAACAAAGTTTGGGAGTATATAGGAATCACCCTGTCTGTCTGTCTGTCCACACTTCTTGTAAGCGCAACTCCTCTTAAACCACATAAAGGATTTTTATGAAACTGTACACAAAGGAAGGACACTATATGGAGATGTGAATGAAGGAATATAATTTTATTTCGAAACCAGGAAAGGGAGATAATATGACTTTGACTTTTCTTGGATTCCTGATGTATGGGTAACCTCATAAGAGCAACTCCTCTTAAACCACTGAAAAAAAATTTGATGAATATTTACACAAAGGAAGGACACTTTGTTGAGATGAGCATGAAGGAATATGATTATTTTTGGAAACCAGAAAGGGGAGGTTATTTGACTTGGACTTTCGTTGAAGAAAATGTCAAAGAGGCAAAAAAAGGTGAATTTTATTTTTGTCCAATTTTGACAAAGTATTTTCATTGGCACCCTTACGAAAAGTTCTTTCTTGAAGATTATATCATTATGTCAACACCTATATTGTGTCCACACATGTAAAGTGTCCACACCCACTTAAATTTGCACTTACCATATCGATTCAGGGTTCAATGAGTGGGGGTATATTTGGCTGCCATTCGGCGACAGCTCTTGTTACATTTGACTTTCGTGATCTAGCATGGAGTGTTTTCTTATACCTAACTACGATTTAACTTGGGACATGGCGGATGACAAAGTATTGCCTTCGTGAATGTGTTCTTGGTGCCGTGTACTAACAGATTTCATCTCTGTTTCAACACAACGTGAAAAATATTACAAAAGAAGGAATCACTGCAAGTAGTGAAAATTCTGCAAGCGAGCGCTTCCTCCAGTTGTAACAAATCAGAGACAGTTTGGGATCTTCATATGTTCTTCGTAATCTTTCTTAAATTTAAATGTATTTGAAGTATTACATAAAAGCATTTGTTTTAATTTCGGATTATTTTGAAATTTATTTGTCCATTATTTACAACGGCGTATGCCATGCAGGCGTAACTAAGTATGGCCATAAATAGATAAACAAAACAACGCGCCACCTGTCGGAAACTAACAAGAAAACGTAGCTACGGTTTGATTGACTCTTTTTTTTAAACAGAGAAGATGTCAATGTAACCATTTAAAGGTTCAAATTCATATATATTGAGAAATACATACATTTTACGAGTTACAGCAGTGAAAGCAGAAGTTACTATGTTTCCATTCATGAAAACTTGTAAAATCATAGCGCGCCACGGGACTTATTTATGAATGAACCGAATCGTGAATTTCGAATGTCAATTAAAGTCCTCTGAGATTAAAAAAATCACATTGTATCTTTTAATAGATATAAAATAATTACAATACACACATAAAACGATGTAGTTGATCATGAAATGGACACTGTATCGCCACGTTAATGGATTACTTTTTGTGCCTATGTATGATTAACTGGTAAGCCGTACGCGTTTTTAACGACAGACTGGATCATTCAGACTCTTAGGTGTAAGAGTCTGGTTGAAACATACTATTTTCAAGATGGTTTTTACATAACAGCTAGAAGGCAAAGGCCTTAAAAACACAGGCAGTTCCGTAATCACATGAAAATAATCGTAAGGGGTGATTTCTGTACGGGTGACCAGTTCCACATATACGTGCGAAATAGCCATTTGAGGTGAATAAGTACCTTCGCTTATTCGAGAACTGGTACAACAAACACGTACAGAAAGTACAATTTATATATCTGAGTTATTCCGTAATACGTGAAAATTATCGTGAGATGTGATTTCGTATGTATATGGAATCCATTGCTATAAATAGGCAATACACATGATACAGGTAACAGATGTTATTTTCTCCTTTGACAAATAACTACGCGCCAGGAGCATTAAACTAGTTCTTGATAGAGACAGGGACGTAAATACTGTGAATATTTATAGTGTATGTGTATATCTTTATCGATTTTTTATACACCAACACCGTCACCATCCGACATACAAAAGTAGATTTTGAAAGAAATTTACGAACTATATTTGATCGGAAACATGCAGCTCTTTAGATACGTTAATAACCCTGAGGCTCACGTGACATCTCTTGGATGATTTTAAGGAACTCTTCGCCTTCGGCTTACGAGTTAAAAAGAAAACTCGTTTCGATCATAGTTAACTCTAAATCTTGACGTTGCCTTGAGGCGTTCAAGAAATAAATGGCAATGCAAGCTAATGATGCCTATTTGCAACAACCTTGGCAGTGCCTAATGAAAAAAATTAATACAATATGCCCGATTTTGATTTAGGTTGTTGGTTCCATGATATACAAACAAGATGTTTGAATTTTTTCATTGAAACTGCCATTTATTGTCATACATTACTCTATTCAGAACAATAAAAATACCATTTTAATCCTGTACCTCATGGAGTCATTGAGTAATTACGTTTAAATCATCTAGGCTATTTGTCCAGCATAAGTCCTAAACAATTCTTATGAGGTAATTAGAAAGCCACTCAACAACGAAGACAAATGTAAATAAAGCTTCGTCAAGCAGAAATACCATCGCAGGCGTAGCACACGGACGCCATAGACGCCATGCATCAATCCTAATAAAACCAATTGGGTCGTCATTAAGTTATTTCATTTACTTATGTATTTACAGACCACCATCTTGTTGACCGCTATATCTGTTTCCCAGATAACAACAGATCTTTCCCTTTAAATCTTAATTGTTGTTTCCTCTACCGGATTTGACATGTTAAACACGGGGGGTGTCTGATAAGAAGCAGGAGATGCTTACTCTACCGGTGCACCTGATCTCCCCATGGCTTTTAATTGGGTCCTTGTTGTTCATTTTTGTATTTGTGTGTGTGTGTCTTCATTTTTCTTTTCCCGTACTCATGTAGTGTCTCTGTTTCTTTGTTGTTTCCAATGTTGCAATTGTCCTTAGATTATTTGTTTTGGATTGACGGTTCGGTTCTCACTCACTCAACAAACGTATTATTGTAATTTAGTCATATTTCATCCAAAAAAAAAATAAAATAAAATTACAATAACAACAAGTAAATAGTAAGCATAAAATAAAAAGGATAACAGGAAACACCTACAATGGCTTAGAAACAGTTACATGCCACAATGTATCAAGGAACTGCACTAGCAAAAAACCAGCGGATAGGTTAACCCGGTTTATAGGTATCGAAACCTCCCCTTAAGTCCACAAATAACATACAAGCGAGGGAAAATAGCACTCGGCTCTGTCTAATGTACGTTTTTTGTGAAGTTCACTTTTATGTCATGCCGAATCAAAATTATTACTGTTCATTGGTGTAGAAAGACTTGACTTCAAGCCAAAAACGAGGAAAAACAAAACAAAACTTTTTTTTATGATGTTTATTTCGCTGAACTTGATTACTCTTTATTTAGGGGCCGACTCCGACTTGCCGTTGGGTGTGGGGTTTCCTCACCGTTCATTGAAGATCTTATGGTGTGGCTTTGAGCTGTTATTACTACCCTTTGGGTCGTTGTCTCTTCGACACATTCCCCGTTTCCCTTCTTTTTTCTATTGTATACCCATAACAAAGAATACATAGATGATACAGGTGTGGAACTGAAGGGTGGGGTATGGTCAAATTCATCGGCAAACGAATACCGAAGTAAAATGGAAGAAATTGACAAAATTCTAAAAATTAAAAAATATGGCAGTTCAGATTTAAGGCATATTGATATTACATGACAAAAGACAAAACAAATAAACAAATGAACAAAAAAGACGCATTACTTAAAACACTAGCAGTGTGAACCCTTTTAAAATTAGAGGTATCAGTAGGTGCCCCGGATGGGTACGACCACACACGGTATCCGTGTCACTGCCAATGAAAAGTCCGGTTTTGTAATTGTGAGTTTTTTATCAGTTCGGCAATATACACTGCATTTACTTAAAACGGTCTACTATTCTTATTTGTGAAATAGAAACATTGAACCGACCAGTCGAATCATGGTGACGACAGTAAAATTTCTTTTGTGACAATTGCAACAGTGGGTGAATACTGGAAACATATTTTATTAAATAATTCATTATATATATATATATATATATACAAACACAATAATATAGAACAATATAACAATACAATTAGAATTATTAAAAAGGATTCGGAAACAAGTTGAAAAACTTATATTAATCCGTTTCTTGATGAGTGGGTGAATGTATAAGCTTTTCAGAAAGTAACTTCACTTTGTTGACAAAATCGCTATATACTAGTAAACGACTAATCACAAACTAAAAAACGAATGAAGAAAATAAAGCTTTAATTGAACAAGAGAAAGGATATCCCTTGAACTTAGACATTTAATTTGATAAGCATTGTCCTATCGACTAAGTGCGAATCGACGAGATCATTATGATAGTAAAAAAAATACTGCTCAAAAACTCATTATTACTGTTGTAAATATTATTGATCTTATGACAGTAATAATTCCTTTATCGGAATCGCATCTTTTGTTTAGACTCTTACAATGATCCCATCGATTCGCACTTGGTCGATAGTGATTGTAATGAGAAAAAATGTGTACAAATTGAAGACTTTCTCCGGTACGAGTTTCTTAAAACAAGAATTATTTTAGTGCAACACGTACTGAATACTGCTTTTGCTGATATCATAATCAGAATACATCTGATCGTTTTCAATGTGTGGTTAGACGCTTAGACTCTTGACACCTTTTCTTTCAAAACACTGTATTATGAAGTTTTGTTTCATTTTTTGGTTGTTGTTTGTTTGTTTTCTTTGTAATCACAATGGTTTATTCCTACAAATAACAAAATACCGAAGTTACTGTGAATTTATATTCTGCATATGCGCATTTCAACAACTTATGTCTCTTCAGTGCAGATAAAATATAAACGTTTGGAAGACCATAAACTCAAACATATTTAAAACTGATAGAGAACAAATAACCAATATGATTTAAATGTAAAGCCACAATCAGCGATATTCTATACTCCTGTCTTTACTGTGACACGAAGTTAAAGGTAAAGCACCACTCAAAGATTAAAATGACTGTTGAACCATTTGCGTGTGTGCACTGTATTTCTGTTTTTATATTGCAGCTTTGATATCTTTGTTTTAATTTTTAAGAAAAGTTCTTAGTTCAGCACTTAAATGCTTCATTTCATCTTTTTTTTTTTATTTTTCATTAATATTTGTCTTTTTTATTCCCCGTTATTGCAAGACTTAGCTTCAGTTGTTTCTCTTACCACGACCGATCTCTGCAAACCGTTTATTGAAAATAAATAAAACAAGTGTGGATCGTATTGCAAGGCAATACCAAGTCCCCTACCGGTAGAACAAGGCTTTACTAGGATATACTATTGATACTTTCAAATTTTGGCAATTATTTTTGTAATTTCGAAATGTAATTAAGACCACCGGTTTTAAGTGCCCACATCTCACTATTTTATAACGCCAAGTTTTCCTACATTCGACTTGATGAGTGCCCTGTGTTTGTCTATATGTTGTAGTTGTCCACTAGCTTAAGACACTAGTGCTTTTGTCGGGCAAAGGATGACAGTGATTGTAAGAGCACTTTGCCAGTTTAATTGATGTTTGTTGACAATCCCGCACCCATGACCAAGAAAGACATGGATGTAGCGTTGCTCGACAATTAGCAAAGAATTCCGCTCAAACCGGTGCTAGGGGCCGTCTTGAAGTTACTATGAGGTATGAGCAAAGCTCATTGTTGAAGGCCTTATGGTGACTTCAAGATGAAGAACAACAATAAAAGCGTTGTTCCTTTGCTTGTTTTTTACCATGTATTTGTAGAGACTTTGTCTCATGTGCATTTACTCCATATCTTTTTATTCACCATTTGTTACACCGGAAAAATCGTAAAAAAGATTTTTCAAACTCAAAGGCCAATAACTCTGCTAAAAATTAGGGGACCAGAACCAATCTCAAGCTTGATCTGTAACTCATGAAGATCGACTCACATACCAAATGAGACCACTACTTGCAATGGTTTAGGAAAAAAGGTGAGGAAAACTGTTATTTTACCAAATTTCTAAGTTCAAGGCCCATAATTAATAAACTCCATCAGAAATCGGTGAACCAGAACGAAACTTGTGATTGATCTGTAACTAAGTGAGGTAGACTCACATACCAAATATGATATCAATAACTGCAATGGTTAAGAAAAAAAGTGCGGAAAACAGATAGTTTTTTCTAAGTTCAACGCCCATAATTCCGTAAAAAATCAGTGGACCAGAACCAAACTCAAACATGATCTGTAACTTATAGAGGAAGACTTACATATAAAATATTAGATCAACATCTGCAACGGTTTAGAAAAAAAATGCGGAAGCTGATATTTTACCAAATTTTCTAAGTTCAAAGGCCCATAACTCCGCCAAAAACCAGTGGATCGGAACCATACTTAAACTTAATCTGCAACTCATAGAGGTAGACTCACATATATAATATAAGATCAATATCTGTAATGGTTTAGAAACAAAGTACGGAAAACTGATATTTTTTTATCATTTAATAATTTTATTCAGATAATGTCATCAACATATACATATTAATGATATTTTAAGGAAAGACATCAACATATAAGGTTTATATTCATCACCATAACAATATAAATTTCATATTTACCATTCTGTGCCTAATTGCTCAACAAAATATTTAGTCTGTTTTGTAGAGAGCTTTATAAATGCAAATTATCTGAAACAGAACTGTGTTCTTTTTGTGAGGAAACCAAAGAAACATATCTCCATTACTATTGTAACTGTAGATTTTCTCGAAACTTTTGGTTATCTGTTAGTAATGTAATAAAAAATAAAGTTGGGTTGGATTTGCCTCTCGGTGAAAAGGATATCCTTTTACACATCAAATTTTCTTTCAATCATTAATTACTGTTTATTATGTCTTAAATATTTTATTTATATATGTAAACTAAAAAAACTGTTACCTAATGTAACAGCAGGTCTAAATTTTTTGATTAATGAACTTAACTTTGAAAACTGATATTTTACCAAATTGTCTAAGTTCAAAGGCCCATACCTCCACCAAAAATCAGTGGACCAGAACCATACTTCAACTTGATCTGTAACTCATAGAGGTAGACTCACATGTAAAATATCAGATCAATATCTGCAATGGTTTAGAAAAAATGTGTGGAAAACTGAAACAGGACTGACAGACGGACGAACAGACGGACGGACAGAGTGCAAACCTAAAGTACCCTTCGGCTATCGCCGGTAGGGGACTAATAAATGATTAGCAGTCCACAGGAGGACATTTCATACAAATTGGACACACTATCTAGAGGTCGTTAAAACAACACTTCATCGAAAACGCGGTAATAATTCGTACATATAAATGCGTATCACGTGCCCAGTAGTTTGTTTTAAAGACCAGGCATAAAATCAAAACCAGCATAACTGGTTTTAAAGATTTAGTATTTACTCAATAAGCAACACTGCCAGTAATTCAAATCTCGGTCTCACAAGATACATGTTGCAAAAACACGAAATGTTAGTTCTGTATATGGCCATCTGGACAACAAAGAAAAGTGATACATTCGAATTTTATATTAGTTAAAACAAATGAAGTTCGAGTTCTAAGGAACAATCTATGCAAAATGGTCTAATGTTACGTCAAATTGAACCAAGGACAGAGTTTTGCACGTAGGAAATTCTTAAATTTGTAAATTTCCAAACTTTGGAATATAAATATTCGAATGACTGGTTTAGGTTCCAGCACCGACGTACTGGACGAAGCGGCAGTAAAAAGTAAAATATGTAACTAATGTGATTGCTTTCAGTATTGAGACTTGGAGGACGTTCGATGAAAATTTTCTGAAATTGTATACCTGATGCTGGCTGTATCCTGATAACACCACCATACAGCGTATACTCTACAAGGTTAACACTAAGATAGCATTACAAAATAACAAATATAAGTCATTTCATTTATATTGGTTTTGATCATTTGTATAACACAGTCAAACATGATGAGGCGTGTGGCAATCATTGGTGCCGGCTGCAGTGGCCTGACTGCAATAAAGGCATGTCTGGAAGAGCATTTACAGCCTGTTTGCTTTGAGAGAGAAGACGACATAGGTGGTCTATGGAACTACACAGAAGAACCAAAGATTGGCAAGGGCAGTGTGTATAAATCTACCATTATCAATACCAGCAAGGAAATGATGGCTTTTAGTGACTTTCCTCCGCCAAGTGATTTTCCAACATTTGCTCCTCACGACTTTGTCCTCAAATACTTCAGGTTGTATGCAGAAAACTTTGGTCTGATCCAGTTTATAAAGTTTCGTACAGTTGTTCAGAGAATAAAGCAAGCCGATGATTACGAAGACACAGGAAAATGGGTTATTACGTACAAATGTGACACAGAAAATCCTAAAATAGAGACATTCGATGCAGTAATGATTTGTACAGGTCATCATACACATCCACATTTGCCAGTATACCCTGGACAAAAACAGTTCAGAGGAAAAATAACGCACTCACATTCGTACAGGCATAGTTCACAATACAAACAGGAAAGAGTTCTTGTAGTTGGTAAGTCTGTTTACTTGTTTCCTCTTCTAAAAGGCATTGTTTGCCTATTTTGAACTATTTTGTTAAAAAAGTGGGATTTCGATCTGATTAAAAAATAAAGATGATATGCCAACAATGCAATGATTTGAAATGAGATATCTGTGTTAAAATGAAGTATTTTTTATATTCTGACCATAACTTTGAAACTCAAACGATATCAGAGCACCATGACAACTAGGATAAAAATCATTACATTATAATACAATTACTTTTCCCATTGCTGACCAAGCGACAGGTATTGTGGAAATTTAGAGACGGCTGAGGTTTTATGATATTCGCAGTTCTGTATATACATAAATTACATTGATTCTTCTAGATGTACCCAACAACCTTGTAACGAAATATATACTAAGATTCTGATGCAGAAAATAATTATATACTTTTTACCAGTATTATTAGCGCAAATGAACTGTTTTATTTTTTGGCGCAAATGAGGTATAGTTTCTGGTGCCAGTGAAAGATTTTTTTGGCGAAAATGAAATATTTATTAGCGCAAATTCAATGCACCCATTAAAAATGTGATACGTAAATCAAGTAGTACTGTATATAAAATACAAAGCATCATTATGTAATAAATATAATTTTTTGCTCATATGAAATATAATTTCTAAAATGAAAAAGATACCAGGCTTTTGCAAATACCGTATATTTTTTTTCTTATAATTGTTATATAAACTGGAGGGGATGGATTCACTTTTTTTTTATGATAACGCAAGCCTAAGCTAAGAAATAAGTAGAATTATACGTTTTGACATACAGAAAATAAAACAAAATAATTTATGTTTTTCAGAAAAATAGCAACTTAGATTGAATTAAATTTCAGGTATAGGAAACTCGGCTGTTGATTTGGCAGTAGATCTTTGTAAGGATGCAAAACAGGTAAGGTGATCTGTATCATTTGGATCTACAAAAATACGTATTTGTTTTAACCAGATTATTTCCCAGAAGTGTAGTATTTTTTCAAGTTATATGATTGTTTGCACTTCTGATCAAAACAATAATACCAAAAACTAAACTGAAAAAATACGAATTTTTGACCATTTTATTAGATATACAAACTTAATTACATTTGACCAAACATTTGTTCGACACTATATTGAGTTATTCAACTTCTTTATTTCTGGTTTATATAACAACTATAGTTATGTATACATGGACAAGTCATTAGATACACGATTTTGAGTAAATAGAAACAATATTGTAGAAATAGGAAACTTTTGATTTATACACACAGGTTTATTTGAGTACTAGACGTGGGGCTTGGGTAATCAGCAGGAAAGGAGTTTTCGGGATTCCAGCAGATGCCATTGCCAACAACAGAATTTTATTATCCTTTCCCAAAATATTTTTGAATTGGGCAGTACAGTTTTTCGCTAATCTACACTGTAATCATACAATATTTGGACTGAAACCAAAACACAGGTAATTCATTTTTTTTTAAAAATATACAATTGTTTTAAGATAACATTAATATTTTGGGAAAAGCGTATACACGTTTGAAAGTCGGTCAATGGAATATAAATTATTATTATATTTGTACTTTTGTTTCGATGTATAACGTATAGAAATGCACCTACTCAATAAAACGTCATATTGCACAGTTGATCATCATAAATCATCATATTGCAAACTAACTTTGACGTTTACAGGCCACATTCCTTTAACACCCACAATAGATATACCACGCCCCTTTTGCTTGTCATAAGTGATTAAGGCATGTCAATCAAATATGATAAAACAAATATGGCACTTCTATACTTGATCAATAGGGGTTTAACGGAGCACAAAAGATGATATTGAACTCGGGGTAAACCCTCGTTCAATATTACTTTATTGATTCGTTAAACCCCATATTGATCTCGTGGAAGTGCCGTAATTGTATAATATCGCATTAAAAAATTCTTGAGTAAATGTAATTGATTTTGAAAAATAATTATTATATATAAATCAGACACGAAAAACAAACAAACAGAACAAAATCGAATAAAAACAAAAAACAAACAAGATAAAAAAATACAAAATACAAAAAAAATCCCGAATAAAATAAAATCGACACTAAAAGATAGAACGATGAACGTACATTTCACAAAAAAGAAAACATAATCTTGGTTTCAAATTCAAACGAAGAGTTATGATTTTTTTACATTCGGTCTCATATTTTATTCAAAACGGTGTGTTTTGAAAAAATATCTGGCACCAAATGAAAGTTGTTCGTTGAAACAATCATGTTTGCATTGCTAATTTTGCTTTCAGTACTATGTATACTATATTTTTTCAACACATTAGCTTATTTTTACACAAGATTAAATTTGTGCCATTATTTGGAGAATGATATTAGCAATTAACCTTGTGGAATTTCCATCAAAACTAAAAAGACATTTTGGAAATATCATGTACTCTATATTCGCAAACTTATTTTTAATACTTCTACGAGACTGAATTTCTTCTAAAGCTCCTAAAATAAAAAATTCTAGCTGCTTTAATCTCACTTATAGATAAATTGATGATTTCCGTTCTCTCCATTAATAATGCATCTGTTTCTATATCGATTCCCATCAATATATCCGTCTTCATACTAGTGTTAAGCTAGCCCACAATAATAGCCGACAATAAGCCAGCCCACTATAAGAAAGGATGCGTTCGGCAAATTTTTTGGAAATTTGTATAAAGATCAATAAAAATGATAAAAAAAATAAAGATTTTAGTTAAAAATAAGGATAGATATATGTTCTATTGATTCTTAATTAAGCCAGCTGATATGGTGCTCTCTTGGAGGTCCGCGCTATGGCCCGTTCTATTTATAATTACGAATTTTATATTGTAAGGTGTCTACGTTGCGTTGCATTCGACAGGACAGATTCTTTTTAAAACAAGAGGCTCTCAAGAGCCTGTATCGCTCACCTGGGCCACGGCTGATTTATGCAGTTAAAATAAGGGCATTATTTTCAAATTTGTTGATAGACATTGATGTTATATTATCTTAAGTTAAACTTTATTCCAGACTGGCAGCTATTTTGGATGGGGGTGCAGTTCTATTGTCACCTTTCTTGAAGGGGACCATTGAGTCTAATTTTGGTTCCTATTGACTAAATATTTTCAGAGGAGAACATCTTTAAATGCTTTCCGATAGGCTTCCGATAGGTCTCAAGGTTAAACTATGTTCCCCACTGGGGCCATCTTGAATGCCACACAGACAAGCCAGGCAAATTTTTCAAACGGGAACAACTATGGCCCGTTGTGACCAAGTATGTTTTCATTATTGGCCATGTAATTTCAGGAGAAGATCTTTTAATGTTTTCCCAATGGGTCAAATGTTAAAACTGTTCCCCGCTGGCAGACATCTTGCATTAAGAAAATACTTGAAAAACAACTCTTTTGCATGCAGCAACCTCAAGACTTTTGTGGCCAAGTTTGGTTCCAATTGGCTGAAAAGTTTCAGAGAAGATCTTTGAAAGTGTTTTCCCATAGGGTCCAATGTTAAAAATATGATCCCTGCTGGCGGCCATCTTGGATATAGCACGGATCTGAAAAACAACTTTTTGCAGGGGACCATCTAAGGACTATTGTGGCCAAGTTTGGTTTCAATTGGCCCAGTAGTTTCAGAGGAGAAGATCTTTGAAAGTATTTTCCCATAGGGTCCAATGTTAAAACTATGATCCCCGCTGGCGGCCATCTTGGATATCGCGCGGATCTGAAAAACAACTTTTTTGCAGGGGACCATCGAAGGACCTTTTTGTGGCCAAGTTTGGTTTCAATTGGCCAAGTAGTTTCAGAGGAGAAGTATCCCTTAGGGTCCAATGTTAAAACTATGATCCCCGCTGGCGGCCATCTTGGATATCGCGCGAATCTGAAAAACAACTTTTTTGCAGGGGACCATCTAAGGACTATTGTGGCCAAGTTTGGTTTCAATTGGCCAAGTAGTTTCAGAGGAGAAGTTTCCCATAGAGTCCAATGTTAAAACTATGATCCCCGCTGGCGGTCATCTTGGATATAGAACGGATCTGAAAAACAACTTTTTTTGCAGGAGACCATCTAAGGACTATTGTGGCCAAGTTTGGTTTCAACTGGCTCAGTAGTTTCAGAGGAGAAGCTTTTTGAAAGTGTTTTCCCATAGGGTCCAATGTTAAAACTATGATCCCCGCTAGTGGCCATCTTGGATATAGCGCGGATCTGAAATACAACTTTTTTGCAGGGGACCATCTAAGGACTATTGTGGCCAAGTTTGGTTTTAATTGGCCAAGTAGTTTCAGAGGAGAAGATCTTCGAATGTGTTCTCCCATTGGGTCCAATGTTAAAAATATGATCCCCGCTGGCGGCCATCTTGGATATAGCGCTGATCTGAAAAACAACCTTTTTGCAGGGGCCCATCTAAGGATTATTATGGCAAAGTTTGGTTTTAATTGGCTAAGTAGTTTCAGAGGAGAAGATCTTTGAAAGCATTTTCCCATAGGATCCAATGTTAAAACTATGATCCCCGCTGGCGGCCATCTTGGATATAGTGCGGATCTGAAAAACTTTTTTGCAGGGGACCATCTAGGACTATTGTGGTCAAGTTTGGTTTCAATTGGCCCAGTAGTTTCAGAGGAGAATATCTTTGAAAGTATTTTCCCATGGGTCCAATGTTAAGACTATGATCCCGCTGGCTGCCATCTTGGATATAGCGCGGATCTGAAAAACAACTTTTTTGCAGGGGACCATCTAAGGACTATTGTGGCCTAGTTTGGTTTTAATTGGCCAAGTAGTTTCAGAGGAGAAGATTTTTGAAAGTATTTTCCCATAGGGTCCAATGTTAAAACTATGATCCCCGCTGGCGGCCATCTTGCATATCGCACGGAACTGAAAAACTACTTTGTTTTGCAGGGGACCATCTAAGGACTATTGTGGCCAAGTTTGGTTTCAATTGGCACAGTAGTTCTAGAGAAGAAGATCTTTGAATGAAAAGTTTACGCCGGACGGACGACGGACGACGGACGAAAAGTGATGGCAAAAGCTCACCCTGGCTATAGCCAGGTGAGCTAAAAATAAATAATATGGTATTATTATGTAAAAAAAAATAATTGTTATGTACAAAATTACTAAGATTGATTTACCAAATTTTTACTTTATTGTCGTTTTCTTTTGAAGGTCAACTGTCCAAATACAAAGAAAGGTACGCACATAAATTTATCAAAGAAGTAAAAAAATACGCATACTATTCATACTTAAACAAAATGTTCGATGTAACTAAGATCACTACTTTTTGATTTTCAGAGAGGAGGTGGGGCGCATTTTGCAATGGTGCCAGTGAAAAAAATAGTCTCATCCTACTTGACATGAAAATAATTTAATTTTGATTTGTAGAAAAAAATTATTGAAAATACCCCCCCCCCCAAAAAAAAAAATTATATGGGACATTTGGTGAAAATCATTTTCTAGGCAAAATCACCCCGAGCCCACATAGAATACATAGAATTAAATATAGGAAAGAAGAACAAAACATGAATACAGTATTATGTAAAAATAGAAAAACAAAAAGAGAAAATTAAATTTGATGAAAGCTGCTTGAAATAAATTTCTACGCATCCACAAAACGTTTACTTTTTACAATAAAATATTGCACCTTCAGAAACAGTTCTGTATTTTGTTCTAGGGTCAGAGCATCGGATCCAAAAAAGGAGTAGTTTTAAATTAGGTTGCACTTGGAAATTCAAAGTAAAAATTGTTGTTTGACGAAGATTTGAGTATTTATGACAATGGAGTAAGAAATGTCTGTTGGTTTCTGGGTGACCACATGAACAATTAGGACTGTCGACCAGATTTCGCCTGAACAGGTCCTCATTCAATGAACTGCTATTCATGCGCAGCCTGGCGTGCAAGATTTGACCAATTCTGCTACCCGCGTTATAGTATGACGGACGTTTGTCAGAACGAACATTTAGACGTGCTTTAAAAATATTTAGTGAAGATGAATTCCGAGTATTTTCTGGCAGGTTATTCCACAGCTTAATTGCTGACGGCAAGAAGTAATTTGAATATAAGGACGTTCTAGTACGAATTTCGGTTATATTATTTGACTGACGTATAAAATGGTGATGAAGGTTGGACCTAGTATTAGGAAGTAATTTACACAAATACTCTGGGGTTTCCCCATTCACCATTTTATATATCATAATGAGTTTATGTTTTTTTCTACGATCAGATAATGCATCCAATCCCGTCTCTTCATATAGATTATCGAGTGAAGTTAATTTTGTTCCACCGGTCACGATTCTCATTGCTTCTATCTGAACACACTCAGTTTCATTACTAAGTATCTGAGTCCCACTGTCCCATACAATGTCACCATATTTTAAAATTGGTCTAATATTTTTTCTACAGTAAATCTATCGAGTATTGTACGGACGCGTCGCAAGGCATTGACTCGAGGGAATGCCTTCTTAACGATATGGTCAATATGTTGGTGCCATGACCCGTCGTCAGAAAAGAATAAACCAAGTGTTTGTGGCAAAGTACTTCTTGGAGATTAAAGTTATTCATGTGTAAAGGATAATGCACTTTTCGAATGTTTTTACGTGACACCAACATTGTTTCGGTTTTTGGGGATTAAATATAACAAGCCAGCGAGAAGCCCATCGATGAATTTTTTGAATATCATTGTTTAAAATATCTGCCGCGTGATCCGGAGTATTTACGATTACATAAAGACTTGTGTCGTCTGCAAATAACTTAATACACGCATTGATCTCGTCGACGATATCAATAATAAATAAGATAAACAAAAGAGGACCAAGTATTGATCCCTGTGGAACACCGGCCTTCACTGGTTTCCATTCAGAAAAACATCCGTTAAGCACAACACGTTGACATCTTCCAGATAGATAACTATAAAACCAATCGGGAAGGCGTCCTGTAATACCGTACTGTTTTAATTTAAATAGCACACCTATATGCCAAACCCGGTCGAAGGCTTTGGAAGTGTCACAGAAAACGACCCTTATTTCTTTGCCATCGTCCAACGCCTTGCCGAAAGAATTTGAGATGTCAATTAATTGGTTAATCGCTGAGTCGCCCTGTGTAAACCTGGATTGGTGTCGAGTTATAATTTTATTTTCCAATAAAAAGTTATGGACATGTTTGTAAATACAACTTTCCATACACTTAGATATAATGCTAAGTAATGAAATAGGTCGATAGTTTTTTACTTCACTGGCATTGCCATTTTTGAAGACAGGAGTTACATTTGCTCTCTTCCATGTAGAAGGGTAGAACGATTTACAAAGTGACAAATAAAAAGCTTACATAACGGTTTTTTAAGCTCAGCGGAAGCCATCTTTAAGAGTCTTGGACTTACAAGATCTGGACCGGAAGCCTTGCCAGTATCTCCAAAACATCCTCCACCTCGGAATCGTTTAATAGGATAGTACTGATCTCATTTCCACTATCTGTTGGAATAGGAATATGTGAGTTGGAATCCAACTCGGTTGAAGTACAAAAAAATCGTTGAACTCGTTAGCCTTAGCTATCTCATCGGTTAAAAGATCGCAATTTTTTAATATTGCGGGTATACAAATTATTTATTTTGACCAAATGTCCCATAAAATAATTATTTTTTGGGGGGTATTTTCAAAAAAATTTTTTTTTCTACAAATCAAAATTAAATTATTTATTTTCATGTCAAGTAGGATTAGACTATTTTTTTCACTGGCACCATTGCAAAATGCCCCCACCTCCTCTCTGAAAATCAAAAAGTAGTGATCTTAGATGCATCGAACATTTTGTTTAAGTGAATAGTATGCGTATTTTTTACTTCTTTGATAAATTTATGTGCGTACCTTTCTTTGTATTTGGACAGTTGACCTTCAAAAGAAGACGACAATAAAGTAAAAATTTGGTAAATCAATCTTAGTAATTTTGTACATAACAACCATTTTTTTTATATAATAATACCACATTATTTATTTTTTTTTAAAAAGAATCTATCCTGTCGAATGCAACGTAGACACCTTACGATATATAATTCGTAATTATAAATAGAACGGGTCATGGTGCGGACCTCCAAGAGAGCTCCATATCAGCTGGCTTAATTATGAATCAATAGAACATATATCTACCCTTATTTTAATTAAAATCTTTATTATTTTATCATTTTTATTGATCTTTATACAAATTTCTAAGAAAATTGCCGAACGCATCCTTTCTTATTGTGGGCTGGCTTATTGTCGGCTAGCGGTTATTGTCGGCTGTTATTGTGGGCTCTTCATGCATAGCTATGTCCCTAGCCCATTCTGACTTCCCTTTTTAGATCCTATTGATAATTTGTTCCCTATCAGCTTTAGCACATATTTCGGTTTATGGGTTTCCAAATGTTTAGATTTGATCTTCACTGAAGAGATATAAGTTGTCGAAATGTACATATGCAGAAACTTATTTCGGTATTTTATTTATCACCACTGGACCGATGCCTTTGCTGGGGAGTCCCGAGGGTATTCACCAACCCAGTAGTTAGCACTTCAATGCTGGCCCGAAAACCGATTTTATTTGAAAACTTTTCTAAATTTTAGAAAACGTTCATAATTAAGGAGTATCTCCCTCATGCATAGCTCTGTTATTTGCCGATTTTGGCTTTTCTTTTAAGATTATATAGGTAATTTATTCTCTATCAACTTATACACATATTATGATTTATGGATTTCCAATTGGTTTGATTTGATCTGCAATGGAGAGACATAAGTTGTCGAAATGCATATATGCAGTAACTAAATTTACAGTAAACTCGGTACTTTTTTTTATCTAAACTAGAAATAAAAAAGCAACAGAAACCACTAGATGTACATCTCTTCGGACTAACATCTCGGTTATCTCAATACCAAAATTAACGATAAAAGGGACGAGTTTTTTTTTAAATCATTTTTTCTAACATTGACAGTTACATTCTAACTTCTAACTTCTCCTCCTTGCAGAGTCCATATTTCGCAGTTGATTCGTTACGCGAGAGCAGGTACCGGACTTTCTCATTCGACATAGTTATCTCCGTGATCGCCTTATTTATCGAGGATTCCATCTCATGCTTTCATTAAAAGGTCTTTTACCAGATATCGGTCCTTTGTGGAAAAATTGAAGTTTCGGTCCGAACTGTGATTCAAGTTTCGGTCCGAACTGTGATTCAAGATTCATTTTAGTACAGGGATGATCATTACGGTTTAACCCAACATTTATTTGCACCTTCTTTGTTTCTTGATCTTTGAAAATTTTCTGTTCGGAATCTTTCTGTTTGGGAATTTTGTCTGGCTGGTTCCATATATAGCCAACTACTTTTTTGTATACAACTGCAAACTATTGTCAATATTTGCAAAATAAATCAATTTAAAAGCAGTACATTTTGAATCTATATTTGTCTGTAATAGTTTTATCTATCAAAATTAATTCACTATTTCACGGTGTCCTTGTAGCTATAGCTAGTCGATTTTCATGCAAAGAACTTTAAGCAATTCCAGTTATTACATTTTGATACACTTGTTCTTCAGAAATGATCTGGTATGTTTTACCAACACCCATCAACAATAATTGTATTGAGTAAACAATTCGTCGTCGAAGCAATAATAAAAATAACGTATTCAAACGTCAACATCTTTTATATCACCTTAATCAAACCCCTGTTAAGGATGTATGATAGTGTAAAACATATTCTTTTCAGTCTAGGCTGCGTTTGCCGATGTACAAAGCTTTGTTGTTATTTCTTCAGTAAGTTTTGTTTTTCATATTGATCTCCAAATTAAACTTTTTTAGACAATGAATCTAAGTCTAACTTTAACAAGTGAATTAAACACCTTTTACAAATGAAAGTAAAAGAATTTTCATCGAAATAAAACACCGAATTTACAAACATCATTTGTATTTTGTTCCTTGGCATTGCAAAATGTTTTGATTGGTTACCCAAACCTAATCTAACCTTAATGTTTGGGAAAGCTTTGAATAAAAATATGTAGTCGTCTTGGTTTTAACATAATTATTCATAAACTTTTTTATGAATTCTATCTTCATCTTATCAGTCATTAACCCAGTAAAATTATGGCTTTCAGAGAAAATATGTGCAGTTATCTCTATCATTGAACTTTACTATAAAGTAACATTTTACACTAGTTAACATGTGGTATCAAAATGCATCTTTCATTATTTGGCTTAGAATTTTATAATATAGGGTTATTGCATGAATATTGGGGAATATTGTCCCGAGTAGAATTTTATATTGCTCGAGCTTGCGAGTGCAATATACATTCTACGAGGGATAAGATTCTCCAATATTGATGCAATAACCCTTTTATTGTATAGCAAAGCTAAAATTTCTGTTAATGAGGGCCAGGCCTACTTTTCTTAACATTTCCAGGTGATAGGCAAGCAATTCGAAAACTCGAAAAAGACGTTTTGTTGTGGAAATCTTGAGTATCAAAATCGAGAAATTAAAGTCTTGTAGTTAATCCTGATTTAAACGGGAAATTAGGCTTTTGAATATCGCACGAAAAACCTTCCTAATTAACATTAGTATTCAGTTATCAAATAGAGATAGCGGATATTCAGACGCGAAACGTAGTAATAGCACGGGAAGAAAAAAACCTGGCTACTTCACCATTCAAAACACATTTCCCCCAAATGTTTGATAAATCAAAGAAAGTAAACTAAAATATGTACACCCTCAACACATTATTACATATGTTTCTATTGAAAGGGGGCTTGAAGCTCATCCAACAATAAATGATGATTTACCAGTCAAGATGATGTCATCACAAGTAATATTAAAACCCAATATACACCATTTCTCAGAGACGGCAGTTTGGTTTGATAATAAAGAATGTGTTGAAGTAGATGCTGTTATTTTTGCAACAGGTATATGTATTTTCGTTATTGGTCTTCAAACAAGCTCCCGTATCATGCATTAATAGTAGTTACGTGTATAAAACAAAAACTGATTGGGTAATCGTTTGATGTAGAAAATACTTGTCTATTTACAAGTAGTATGCCATTATCTAAACAGTTGCCTGTCGCTTCGAACAATGTAAATATAAAAGAGAACGATTAAAACGATTTTATGAGGCAGTTTGATCCACAACAATAGTAACTATTGTTCAACAATAGCAAGATCGAACTCACTATTGTACCGGAAGATTACGCAATGTTATGGTCAACTGCGCATGTCTTGTCAAACAAGAGTAATAGTCCACTCGACTCTTGTCGAACTATAGTTTAAGTGTGACGTCACAGGCTGATCTTTCGATGGATTTCATTGGTCACTCCTTATTCTGATCCGGATCTCCCTCGTATGGACCAAAACATCTCCCTCGTATGGACCAAAACAATAGTTGTTGATCGAACTGCCTCTGTTTGTTAGAGGAAATAAATCACGTGATTCGTTCAATCACGTGATTCTCTTCACTACTAGGGATTCAGAATCAACAGTAAATTTGAAGAAGTTTTTTTAGACATAGGAAATTTAGATATAGGAAAGCAATAATAAATAGAAAAAACTGTCATATTTGTATTGTAGGCTTTCTTCAACTTTACCAATAAAACAAGAATATCGGTATACTATGCTTTTTCGTACTCATAAATTTGGTATGCCTAGGATTCCGTACTATTTTAAATTCAACCACAATAATGGTATCTCTGATACTTCAACAAATAACATTAGAATATTTTCATCCTGACCTTCTAGTATTTAATAAATACAGGGTTGCCACTCTTTTCCTTATATGAAATTCAAGCGTTTTTCAAGGCTTTTTCAGGGATTTTTACAAGATTTCAAGGATTAAAACAAATAAAAAATTTTGAGATATTTAGATGGTCAATCACTTATCCTCATAAATAAACAACAAAAGGACCGGATATACACATCATACAAAATCTCTACAAATACATGTATTAGTTAGTAATGTAACAATCCGTGCTCTTCATTTGTGGTGTTGCTTTGTTCTGCATTGTGCGAGACCACTGATTTCGGAAGACATCTTGTTTTATAATTGATTGTATTGATATACAAGTTGAGCTTTTCTAAAAAGCTACCGGCTCTTAGCTTTTTTACTCAATAAAGATATATGATATGTGAAGTGTGTGCAATAGCATCCAGTGTTTGTAAGTCACAGTACTGGTGTTCGATTTTGGTCAACAACCCATACAAAATGATATCAAGATAGGTGTAAGCCAAAATAGTATCCTGTGAAATAAGTTCCAAATGGAACAAATGTTATTGATATATCCATGAGATTTATTCCGTCTGGAGGTTATTTCACCAGGTGAGCAGTAAATACTTTCCAGCTGGAGATTATTTGACTGGGCGAGCTATGAAATTTGTTCCTTTGGAACTTATTTCACGGCGGATACTATAAACCGTTACATAGGAACAGGCTGTCAATCGTTCTTGCTGCATGGTTTAGGCACGGACCATTTGATTATCAGGGTATATAGTTAGGACATATCTCAAGTAATCCCTATAGGAGTCTACATGGATTTTTACCCATGCAGATATGGGGTGTTCCTTGATTGGAGGAATATCTAGTACATACATTGTAAACATATGATTTGAGTTATGTGTATATCGTTAATCTTTCAGATAAAGTGTCAAGCTCGAAATGAAGCATATAACCTCCG
>MJUU01013205.1:10667-25507 GCA_002080025.1 Modiolus philippinarum | reverse complement strand
AACAGTCCACCAGCAGTGGCATCGACCCAGTGGTAACAAATAACTAAATACCGAAGTTCCTGTGAATTTAATTTCTGCATATGCGCATTTCGACAACTTATGTCTCTTCAGTGCAGATAAAATCTAAACCTTTGGAAGACCATAAACTCAAAGATATGTAAAAACTGATAGAGAACAAATAACCAATATGATCTAAATATAAAGCCAAATTAGCTAAGGACAGAGCTTTGCATGAGGGAGATACTCCTTAGTTTTCAACAAAATTTACAAAAATTTAGATATTGTAAGGTTCCAAATATAATCGGCTTTCGGGTCAGCACCGACGTACTGACTACTGGGCTGGTGAATACCCACGGGGACTAACAGTCCACCAGCAGTGGCATCGACCCAGTGGTAACAAATAACTAAATACCGAAGTTCCTGTGAATTTAATTTCTGCATATGCGCATTTCGACAACTTATGTCTCTTCAGAGCAGATAAAATCTAAACCTTTGAAATCTTGCTATTTTCGGCGGCTTTACCAGGAAATACGAATTCGGTGACCGATTAATTTTCTACTTAATCATAGAAAAATAAGAAAAATCTATGGTTTTGTTTTTAGTCTCCAAAACAACCTTAAAATTAATAAGGCACCTAAAGGGTTTCATGTTTTCTGTAATTTGTAAGCTTCGAATATTGAGAGCAATGTCAATAAGAATATCAGAATATGAATTGCGTTTTATTTAATGTGTTAAAATGGTTGTAACTTAGAGAACATAAACAACAAGGAAATCTTACTGGTCTTCTTTAGTGTGGTGTTTTAACGTTACAATTCTCTTGAAGTAGAACTAATTGGATGACATGGCGGGGATGATATAGTATATTTTTTTTTCATTGAATTTTGATATGCATTGCTGGCATGTGCTAGCATTTGTAAACATGCAACTGTTTCATGAAAATCCATACCACATCTCCACGTATTCCAAAGGTTAACAACTTGCGACTTTAACGCATAAACTTCACCTCCATCTATCTCTCTTAACTTTACGACTTAAAGTGTAATATATTCACCTACATAAGCCAAAAATGTTTATTTTACCACTATGCCAGTTGATTTCACCTATGTAGACATTCAGGCAACTCAGAATTGAAGTTAATTCAATGTGTAGAAATATTTACACCTCAACCAGAAACATGACATATCTAAATTTAACCAAAAAATGTAAAAACAAGGAGTATTTCCCTCTCGCATAGCCCTGTCCTTAGTTGATTTTAGCTTTACTATTTTGACATTTTCGGTATATGGATTTCGTTATCTGCACTGAAGAGACAGTACCTGTATGTATTGTCTTCATGTTTTATGTACTTCATTGTAAGGGCACTCGTCTTGATAAGTTGGACTTTTTTCTAGTTTGATTTTTACTGTGAGTCTTTTTGTGTATTTATTTTTAGCCATTCACCACACATAGGGGGAGGGTTTGGATCCAAGAAAACGAGTTTAACCCCACCGCAATTTTTGCGCCTGTCCCGGGTCAGGAATGTGTTGGTCATTGGCTTGTCCTTGTCTTCTTATAAAATTTTAGTTTCTTGGTATTTGGGTTGTTGGGTGTGGTTTGTTTCCTTTGATTTGTTCACTTTTTACCTTTTCGGGGCCATTTTGGGCTTGCTGTATGGTGTGAGGATCCTCACTGTGTTGGGGACCATATGGTGACCCCTAGATGTTTTGTTTTTGGTCGTTTTAACCTGGATATGGAATGTTGTCTCCTTGACATTTACCCCATTTCCTTTCTTTTTCATATAAATTGTCGAAATGTGTATAAACAGAAACTAAACCAATAGTAACATCGGTACTTTTTGTTATTTATTTGAACATTATTCCTACAAATATATATTACTGGTCTTGTTGAGCGAGATGTGTTATCATGGCCATAAAGACATTCATATTTTCATGAGAATTGACCAAAGGTGGAGATGATAAAGTATATTTCGTATTTTGAATGAAAATTATTATGAGTGATACGACATTAAGGTCGCAAGCTGGGTTATTGCATATTGAATCCAAAAGTTATAAAGCATGGAGTTTCATTCCTTCCAATTTTCCTATACTCACTTTCAACCATATTTTAGTATTCAGTGCGTCACGAACATGCTGAAAGCATTTTTATTAATACAATATTATTCATTGATGACAAAACAATCATCATTTTATCTGATAGTTCTAGAAACTAATTTATTGACATTTATTTTTGGAAACTTTATTAATTATCTTGAATCTTTACTTATTTTTTTACCAAAGAGGGTCAATATGATTGCTTGACATTATATGACATTTTTTTCCTAACACTATTCAATAGGTTTGACCTACTATCATAGTATTATCATTGCACTTTAGATTGAAAGTTCATGGATTATGTCGTTTTTCTTCGACTGTCCGTACGTAAACCTTTTCTTGTGAGGTGAACTATTCTTTCATGGAATAAAAAAGATAACAGGAAACACCTACAATGGCCGAAAAACATAGCCACATGCCAGAAAGTAAATAGTAACTGCACAAGAAAAAAAAACCACAATAGAAATACAAAAGACAAACATAAACAACGATAGGAACTCGGGACAGCCGGACTTGGTACCGGCACTAGCAAAAGCAAGCGGTAGGGTTAAACCGGTTTATGGGTACCCAAACCTTTCATGTATGGATTTGGGAATTTCATCTTGCTGCAGATGTGCAATATGCTTTCAAATATTTGATATCAGTCTTGTTGTAAACACGAGGCCCCTAGATGTCGATTTTGACAGATATTGCATGCGACTCGAATTCGAAAACCTCCAAAATTTTTGTATTTCAGGAATTTGTTTACTATGTTGCTTTAAGTCTGTAGAAAGGCACTTTTAATGTATCATGAATAAGACCCTCTGTTTTGAAATTTTACAAATGTGACATGTAAATTGATCTTCTATTAGAGTTTTGATTTAGAATTTTTATTTTGTAGAAGAATAATTGCATGCTGTAAATACGCAACGAGTTTTCGAAGTTTTCAGTCCGGTTCCAACCGTAGTCAGATTTCTGAAAATGTCAAAGACTAATTTTTTTCCATTTTAGCATATAGTTTCATATTTTTGCAAGTATTTGGTTAAAACAAATATATGAAAAGCCAGAATTCTTAAAATGGTTTAAATTTTGGTAACTAACCTTAAAGTCTCAACGACAACTTATTTTTGGGAATTCTCATAAGCAACCATGCTTTAAAAATTTGTTTATAACTAAGGGCAAACATTTTCACCAATTGGATTTCAAAAATATTTAATTCCAGTTTTTGTAAAATTGCTGAAAGTTTCAAAGACCGCTTTAGCTTGTTGAAATATACTAAGGAAGATACTGGTAGCATTTGTTTCATTGGAATCGTTAATTCTGAATCATGCGAAAAATAGATTTCTACAACATACTTAAAAATATTTGAACAGTTATCATCTTATCACATTTCTGCATTTATTTTAGTAATAATGCGAAATTCCAACTATATATTTACATTATCGATATCATATAAAGTTAATAATATGATACAAATTCATTTATTTTTCTTCTTTTTTCAGTCAACGAAAGTCAATCAAACGTCAGAGTTCGATGACAGTGTGACGGTCTTTCAAATTATTCTTGTATCGAGTTCATGTGGGGCTTCATTGTTTCAAAATATGTTTGTCACAATTGTTGCAGTCAAATCTTTAAGAATGGAGTTTCACAGTCTACTAATGACTTCCCTTTGCCTTAGTGAATGTGTTCTAAACCTGCCTCTTGTTTTGAACATTCTATCAAACACGTCATTGCGAAATAATCTTTACTTATGTCGAATTTCAATTTTTATGCTTTCATTTGGTTTTGTATTAGTGTATGGTTTCATTTTAATGCTTTCTTTGGAAAGGTTTCTGACCATCAAGTCGTACAATTTTGGAATTAAAGAAAGGTTCAATGTCCATAAGAAAAAACTTATTGCTTTAGTTCCATGTTTTTCTGCATTTTTATCAGTGGCTAATTTTCTTATACCCTCAAACGATTCAATTTCAACATGCCAACCCCACATTCTATATGGGGATTATAGCTCTGTTTATTACATCTTCTGGGGGACTGTTGCCACATCAATTATATTAAGTATAGTTGTGGTTACCTTGTGCACGGCTTTCAATATCTGGAAACTGTTTTTTCGTGGTCAGAACAAAATTGGTGTACTTCAAAGATCTAACATAAGACAAGGAGCATATGATATACCAATGACGTCTTTTGACAACTCTCAAAGAGCCGGGCATGGAAGTACATGTGCAGAACAAACCAATAGTTCCCAGGCAGGAGAAAAGTGTGGCCATAAACCAGAAACAGAACACAATACAAGAAAATGTATTTGCATCACAGAGGTCAACATTAGTTCAGGGCACATGAAAACAGGGTCTAGCCTGGGATTGAAAAAACTTAATACTGAAACTACTCCAACGAATGACATTGATGTTATAAGTATTGAAACAGATGATGAAATGGAGTCAGATAACGAGATCAATCAATGTGATATCGATATAGAATTGATTGACGAAATAGAAACTACAAATCCTATTGATCAAAATGACAGAAGAAAAACATTTGCAAGCTCCACAAAAATGTCCATTCCTGAAAAGTTAGATGAAAATTTTACCAAAGACCAAACTTCAGAAAAACAACGTAGAAACGCGTGGGAACAAAGAGCTTTTGTTACAACAGTTGTACTCGCTATAACGACGATGGTATTTTCCACCCCTATTAGCATCTTTTTGTTGCGATCAGCAGTTACGGATTGGTATCCTACAGCAAAGGATAACCTATACGCCTTGTTTAGTTGCGCTCTGAGTTCGATGGTAGATCCAATTTTGTTTGCGTATCGTACACCTGAATTGAGACAGAGTCTGAAGAACATTTTTTCAAGGCATCCAGAGTGAGACAGCTAGTAGCTGCCAAGACCCAAATATCAAGGTTGATGTTCCTTTAAAACGGAGATACAAAATGTTCGCTACTTAAAGAAGTGTAACCTTATAAGTCATTTAACTTCACTATCAGACATCTTATACTACAGCTTAAGCTTATTTCGAGAATATTTTCTTATCAAGACATACATCAATTGAAAAGGGATGATATATGATTTGCTAACAATTTACATTTACCATATAATGACATTTTGACTTTCGATTTTTCCAGATCATGTCAATAGGTAAGCAGAAAAATGAGAAAAGAACCGATTGCTAATGTGAAACTGATATTATTGTGACATACTTATATAATCCTACGAATAGTGTCATTGCAATAGACCATATCCAAGTTCATGGTATGCTCTCCCTAATTTATACTTTAAGACCGATCCCTTTATGGACATATACTGGTTCCTCATTGCCTGTTGTACTGAGCACTAAGAAAAACAGAAATATTCCTATATGAATTTCTCAAAAACAAATATATATATATATATATATATTCCTGGCAAAATCAAAGTTGTCAACATATTGAGCAACAAAGGGAAAATATTTTGGAACATTTTAGAGATATGCACAAAGGAAATAAAATACTTCTGTGAGTTAAAAGGCAACTGATTAAATGATTCCTATGTGAAATAAATGATAATATAAAAGAAATTATCTTTTTATCATATGATTCATAAAGTTCTTAAATCAATACAAAATCACTAAAATTTTAATTCAACAAGATCTGTGTGAATAGAAAACCTACTTTGAAGTTCTAAACATTTGTTGTTGTCCACATCCAAGAAAGATATCTCTTACAAAGTGATAAATTAGGGAGTGCAGACACTGAACCTTGTTAGCACTTATTTAGACATGTCTTTTTTTTTAAACTTTAACAAATGCTCTATACTTCAATTTATCAAATAATTCATTTTTTATAATTACCAAATATTTTAAATTGAATTTAATTGATTGTACAATTATTATATATTGAAATATCGTAAGACGAGCCTAGTAGCTTAAATAATCATAACCTGCATTTTTTTTATTTAACTGCGAAAATAGACGTAAATCTATCGATTAAAGTCATTTTTGCATATTTTGTTTTTTTTTAAGAAAATGAAATTGAAAATTCGAATTTCTTTTGGGGTTTATTGCTTCCTTAAGTAGATTAATAATTTTCAAAAAATGTTCAAAAAAGCATTTGGAGTAATATTTGATTTTGAATTTTAAGGTAAATAATTAAACAGTTTGATAGCGTTTTTGGGCATATTTTATGTTGATTATATGTATACTTTTTGAAGGATTAACATCAATGATTTTTTTCTGGTAATCAAGTTCCTATATCTATTGTACGTAATTGATTTTTTACCGTGTGATTGTAAATACGTCCAGACTTTTCATTTCCCTAATATCAACTTTGTTTTCTGAAGGGTAAATGTATTAAGAAGATATTAACCTGAACTTTGATATATATTAAATGATCCAAAAAATTTGGTATTTTAAAAACAGAAAAGGAAAAAAGGTAGAGAAAAAGCAGACTTGTGAAGGAAATAAAAAAGGGTTAGTTTATAAGATATAAGTAATATAAACTTTTAGACAGGTACTATTTGTACATATTGAACATGGAAAAATAATATCAATTTGTTTAAATCTTTTATGATACTATAGTATGAACTACTTTTTTCAAAGTAATGAAAAGAAAATAGAATGGACAAATCCCTTTTCTGTTGATGTGTTTTTGGTATGTTCAGTTTATTTTTCAATGTTCAGGATCATATCTCCTAAGGTAAATGAATATGATTGTCATGTTTCAAATTATGCCCATCCTCAGGTAAACAGGGTGATTTTTTTGACACATGAATCTCATTTTTCCTTTCACATATTTAATCTCAACACAATGAAAAAAAAAGAACTAATGAATTAATTTATATGCATTTTCAATTATGTTGCTTTAGTTTTAAAGCCAAAGAAAATTAATTTTAAACCTTGAAGAATAAGAAAATGTTTAAGAGAAAAAATGTCAGTTATTTATTAAAGTAGGTCGTGGTTTTATGACTTCTTTTACATGATTTGACCTACATACATATTTCTTGACATCTGGACAAATGTTTTGAAGTTAAATTCCAACTGAAACCGAAACTTACTTTATACAAGTGTTTGTGCTTTTCCTTTTACAGCAATTTTGTAATGAAAATGTATTTCCTTGTGAATTTTGTAACCATTTTTTTATTGTACTAATAAAATTAGTTTAAAATGGGTTGTCTACATCGTTTGTTTGTAAATTAACTAACATTCTGGGCAATTCAATATAAAATAAAAGCTTGAAATTTAAGAACATTGAACATGTTGAAGTGAAACAGAAAATTTTCTTCTCTTGTCGATGCTCTTCAGTCGTTACATTTTAGCAGAAAGTATAATTTATTTTATATATCAGGAAGATCTAAAGTGCGCGAAATAAGTAAGCGTCTCCTGACATGCAATCACGATTCATCCGTCATGTAATTTTTGGGTCGCCGTCAGGAGTATATCAAATCTGATTGATCAATAAATATGTTCGCTTCAAATGTTATGGTATTTCTGTGATATCTTTTTTGTATTCTGTTTTCAAAACATAATAATATTTGCCCACGAAACCCATAATATTTTAATTTCACTTTAAATGAAATAAAGCGGGCAACAGGACACATCTACAATGGCAGAAAATTATTATCACATGCCATAATCTGCTAGGGAACTACACAGGAAAACACAAATAGGACAAAAGACAAACGTAAACAACAATAGGAACTTGGGACAGCCTGACTTTGCACAGAACTAGCAAATGCCATTGGTAGGGTTAAAACGGTTAATGGCTACCCAATCCTCCCCTTTATAGTCCCGTTTCCCTACAGTATAATAAACATACGAATAAAAACCCAATACAGGTAGACTGCTAACTCAATGACTACAATCTTGAAAGGAGAGAATAGAGAGAATTTGAACATATTTGAAGCATTCTGTACCGTAAATACTACTTTTTTACCCGTTCATTCATGAACAAACATTGTGTTTACATTTTAGGGATTTAGACATATTTCAGATCACTTGTCTAAAAAAAAAATCAATGCCATTGTCCTATCAATATTTTTTGGTTGAACAACCTCATTTTGAATCTTCTCACAAAAATCACATTGATCCGAAATCATATATTACTTTCAAATATAGGGGAAATAAAGAAGTTACTGTAAATTGAGATTTGAATCTTCTCACAAAAAATCACATTGATCCGAAATCATATATTACTTTCAAATATAGGGGAAATAAAGAAGTTACTGTAAATTGAGATTTGAGCAGATGGTCATTTCGACAGATTACGTCTTCTCAGTGAAAGACCTAAATACTTAAGATTTAACAGAGACATATAAAGCAAAAAGATCCAAAGGAGAAACCACATTGAGCTTTAGATAATGCTTTGCAGAAGGGAGATAATATTGTTTTGAAATTTTCCAAATGAATAGATATGAATGCTCTTTATTTTTCTTAGATATGGTGTAGTTGTACATGAGATTATATCTCATGTGTAATATCTGATGTGTACACTTTGTTGAAAACTATTATCTAAATTTATGTAAATTCTAAAACCTTAGGCTTAACTCCCTTCATCGTAGTTTTGTCCTTAGCTATATTTGATATTACTGATTATTCGGATTTCGTTTGGTTTTATGCATTTTAAACATTTTTTGAAATTGTAGATTTCCTATGTTTGGGTTCTGGTGCTGCTGATGAGGAATTTCCGAAATGGCCAATTTTTGCAGTTGGGGTTGACATGTGTTGTTGTCTCGTGTTCATTTACTCCATATCCTTTCGTTAAATATGAAGTAAATTGAGGAAACGAATCCCTACAAAAACAGGGTAAAGTTAAACAAAGTTAACAAACCTTTTTGTTTTGTTCTTAATCTAGAAGTCACAATAAAGATTTAATGAGCAAACATTCAAATCGCAAAGCAATTTTCAAGACAACTTACCAGAATCGACATTTGCATGATGTCGAACAATGCAATGTCCATGTTTAGTACATACAGAATTGTTAACAAACATAAAAATATCGGACAAAGTACTCTTACAAACACTGTTATCTGTTTCCAAACACAGAGACAAAATGACAATACAACATTTAACCCTTGATTGATTCTCCGATACTGTGACGGGTGCCGCTAGCGGTGCAAGACATAGCACCTGATGCTCTCCCGGTTTTCAATGGTGTTCACACTATTTGTGCCTTAGATCTGAATGTATTTTATGAAAGGATATGGAGTAAATGAACACGAGACCATAACACATATGTTAACTCCAACTGCAATAATTTTAATGAGCTGTATGGCCATTTCGGAAATCTATTCCTCATCAGCAGCATTTGAACCCTTTTTATTTTTATTTCTGTGCCTTGTGGCCGTCTCACGTCTGTGTTTTGTCTTTTTTCTGCGCTGCCGTTTTCTTTTGCATTGTCTATGGACTTTGGTTTTTGTGATCATCACTTTAAGTGTTCCTTCGGTATTTTATTGTCGTTATTTTTTTAAACGACACTGGACAGCTAGATTCACGTCTTCCCGGATTTAATCTACCGATGTTGACATTTTCCTAGATTGACTCACTTACAATGTAACGGGTGCTGTTAACAAAGCAGGACATTCTTATCCTTCCGGAGCACCTGATGTCACTCTCAGTTTCACTGCAGTTAATACTGTTAGATCTTTTGTTTTGGATGTTGTGATTTCTATTTCTGTGCGTTGTATCTGTCTAACGTCATTGTTTTCTGTGTCTAACCATTGTTTCCGGTTTCCTCGTTTTGGCCATGCTTTTTTACTTTTGTAAATTCCACTCCTTTGTACATTCGGTATTCTATTGCCGTTGTTGGACACTCATTGAGTTGGCTGTAAACTAGAGGCTCACATGAGCCTGTATCGCTCACCTGGTGACTGGTTTATTCATTGTCACGAAAAGACCACCCATTCATATTATAAATCTGTTCACCAGATCTTACATTTTCAATCTTGGATCAGGTACAAACATAAGAATTACAAACTTTGTAAGGGACCACTCAAAGACAATTGTAACCACGTTAGGTTCCAATTTGATCAGTAGGTTCAGAGGAGAAGACATTTGAATGCATTTTCCATAGGGTCCCCATGTTAAGCTATGTTACCTGCCATCTTGGTTGAGGTACAAATGTAAAAATAACAAACTTTAAATGGACCACACAAGGACTATTGTGACCAAATTTGGTTCAATTTGGCTTAGTAGTTTCAGAAGAGAAGATCTTTAGATGCGTTTCCCATAGGTCCCTATGTTAAACTATGTTACCTGCTGGCGGCCATCTTGAATGAGGTATGCATATGAAAATCACAAACTCTCAAGGGAACCACCTAAGACCTATTGTAACCAAGTTTGGTTCCAATTGGCTCGGTATGTTAAGAGTAGAAGACATTTGAAAGCATTTACCATGGGGTCCCTATGTTTAACTGTGTTCCATGCTGACTGCCATCTTGGATGAGGTACGAACGTCAAAATCACAAACGTTGAAGGGGACAATCCAAGGACTATTGTGACCAAGTTTGGCTGAATTTGGCTTGGTAGTTTTAGAAAAGAAAATCTTTGGATGCATTTCCCATAGGGTCCCTATGTTTTAGATATATCAAACCATAGACTTTTCAAACCTGTCCGCGAATCAGCCAACGAACCTGATAACCGGACATTTCTCAAAGTTCAATTCGCCAATAAAGGCTTGGACGCCATAAATCTCGCTAACATTATACATAGCAAAACAGTAACATCTAACATTCCACCTTACTTCAAAGATCAATCTGTTCCACTTATTTCGTATTCCTACACTAAACCCATTGCAACTTCAATTTTCAATTACAAACGGGCACTGCGTGACTACATAATTGACGACTTCAAAGCCAAACCACCTGATTGCGCTTGCTCCACTTCCCCCTTCAATTACAGTCCGGCTGGACACGTGATAACCGGTGACCTAAATATTATAGACAATATCAAACTAAGANAAATCACAAACTTTAAAGGGGACCACCTGGGGACTATTGTGACAAAATTTGGTCCACATTGGCTCAGTGGTTTCAGAGGAGAAGATCTTTGAATGCATTTCCAATAGGGTCCTATGTTAAACTATATTCCCTAGTGGCGGCCATCTTGGATGATATGCTAATCTGCTGGACATATGTAGAAATTGTAGTCCTGGAAAAGCTCAACACTTTTGTAATTCACATTTAACCTCCATCTGAAACAGTTTTGAAATAAAAGTAAAAATGTTAAAAAAAATCGTGAAAATTCAAAGAAAAAGGGACCATAACTCCTGTGTGGGTCGTCAGATTTTCTTCAAAATTGCCGGAAATGTGGATCTTACTATGCTGACTATTTTCGTAATTAAAACTTCACTTCTATCTTCTACCATTTTCAATATATGAGACTAAAAGTAAGAAAAAACGAAAATTCTACGGGAAAGGGGCAATAACTCCAATACGGGTTATCGGATATTCTTCAAAATTGCAGGGCATGTAGATCTCATCATGCTGATCATGTGTACATCAGTCAGATTTTTGATATCTGTAACGGTTTTCGAGAAATTTGCAAAAAACGGCAATTTACCCCATGTTCTATTTTTAGTAACAGCCGCCATGTTGTTTGGTCTACGGACATAAAAATCATAAACTTGAAAGAGCATACCCTGTTAATGATTCAGGCTAAGTTTGGTTAGTATTGGCCAAGCAGTTTTAGAGGAGAAGATCTTTGAATAAAAGTTAACGGACGGACGGACGGACGACGGACGCCAAGTGATGGCAAAGGCTCACATGGCCTTTGGCCAGGTGAGCTAAAAATGTTAGCAAAAAACTAGTTAGATAAGGTACTTATATTTACATATCCATTTAGGGCTTGCTATATTGTGTGAGGTTCCCATCTGTGTTGAAGACCGTGTGGTGACCCCAGGTGCTTTGGTTTTTGGTGGTTTTCACCTGGCGATGGGATGTTGTCTCCTTGACATGTATCCCATTTCCTTTCTTTTTAATATATATTCATTCATTGTTGATTTGTGCTCCAACCAATTGGCAAAAATACTAGGTCAGCAATTCCGAATTCAAAACTAGGAATGGGAAATTCCAAAATCAAATACACCCCCGCCCCCCAAATAAGCAAACAAACAAAACAAAAACAAAACAAAAAAAAAACAAAACAAAAAACAAAACGTAGCAAAAAACAAAAAAACCAAACCAAAACAAAACAACAACAAAAAACGACAGTTTATAATATCCAAATATGAATATAAACAGCATGACCAAAAAAAAAGAAAAAATAAATAAATAAGAAAAACAATAAAGCACTAGCATTAGCAGTGTACACCCTAAAAAACTTGAGGTATCACCAATTTCTCCGAGCGGGTAAGCAAATGTTTGCTTCCGTGTGACACTTGTCACACTGCTAATGAAAGTTCGGTTTTGTCACAGTAGGTGTTCGTAAGTCCTGCAATAAAGTTTTTATCTACCCAAAAATATCTTTTTTTTCCAAAGCCGATTTTATTTGGAAACTAGTAATATCTAATTTTTTTTGTAAATTTTGTCGAAAAATGTCCTGAGCTGATTTTGGCTTTCCATTTTGATCGTATTTGGTTATTTATTGTCGATCAGTTTTAAATATGTTTGAGTTTGTGGTCTTCCATAGGTTTAGATTTTATCTGCACTGATGAAACATAGGTTGTCTGAATGACCATATTATGCAGAAAGAAAATTTACATTAACTTCGGTATTTTGTTATTTGTTACAACTTTGTCGATGCCTTTGCTGGTGGATTATTAGTCCCCGAGGGTATTTGCGAGCCCAGTAGTCCGTAGTTCAGTGCTGACCCATGAGACAATTTTATTTGGAAACTTGCAATATCTAAATTGTTGTGAATTTGGTCGAAAAGTAAGGAGTATCTCATTTATTCAAAGCTCTGTCCTTAGCTGATTTTAGCTTTCACTTTACATCATATTTTGTTATCTGTAATCGAGCAGTTTTTATACATCTGGTAGTTTATGGTCTCAAAAAACGCTCTCATTTTATCAGCACTGTTGAAAAATAAGTTGTCGAAATGGCCAGATGCAGAAAGTAAATTTACAGTAAGTTCGATATTTTGTTGTTTTGTAAATAGACAACAGAAAATAACGGATGTCGACCCACATGAAAAAAATTAGAATAACTGAAAACGTGAAAAATTTATTGACTGATAAGCCTCTAACATATGAAATAACATTCCCAAGAAACAACAAGCATATGGTAAAGCACCTAATGATTTCTTAGTTCAAAAGGGGGGGGCACCTCTTAGAAAAATATACACACAAAAAGAACAACAAAAAACAAACAAACAAACAAAACAACAAAAAATTTCAAAAAAATCCAATTGACCAGTTACTTCTATGTTCTAATGAGCATTACTCCTTACATGTAACAAAGAAAAATCAACAATATACACCTCAACATATATGCTCTTGCAGTGAGCTACATGCAAAGAAGATGGAATTTTTTTGCAACAGTTACAGAGGAGTAGCGCTTACAAGCCAATCGTAAAAAAACATCTTTTCATTTCTAAGTTCTAAGTTCTACGAGGCATAACTCCTTGAAAAAAAACTTCAGAATAAAAAATTTCCGAGAATATGCATATGTACATATTATTTTCTTGCTGCATACAAAGCGTCATGAAATTCCGTTGATCACTAACAGAGAACTTAACCTCTTAATTTCTTTGTTCAAATGGGATGCCTCATTGTTAAAATTGACAAATGGCATGCCTCATTGATAAACTGACAATACCTCGACAATATATGTCCTTGCTACATACAAAGTTTTGTGAAATTTTGTTGAACATTTACAGAGGAGTTTCACTTACACGATCATGCAACCCAAAAACCGCAAGCCGCATTGCGGTACATCACCATTTCATTAACCAGATTTCCGAATGGGAAATTCTGATTGAAAATAAAAAAAAGAAAAATAAAACAGCATGATCTGTTCTTTTCGCATGATGATTTTGCTCCGTCTTTAATGGGAAAAGAGGCTCTACGTTTCCTGAATTGCTCCCCTTGACTTTTATTATTATTATTCAACAGGCAATATGTCATATGTTTAACTATGTTCTCTGATGGCTTCCCAACATAAACTCTCAAGAATTGAAAGGATCGTCGAAGGAATGACTTTGGTTAAAATTGTTCAAAAAGGTCTGGAAATTGGTATATTTTTATTGTCTCGCGTTCATTTACTCGATATCCTTTCATGAAATATCTAAATGCATTTCTTATAGGGAATTATGTATAACTATATTGCCCCCCCCCTCCCACTGCGAATAACAATGGAACGAGACGAAGACAAATGCACACGAGACAACATGACAAAACCAAGCCATGGAACGTTTCCAGCTGCAGTTAGCTCTCTAGCTTTACTAAAAGTCAAGATCACACATTGAAAGATGAACTCTGATTATGCCTAACAGCAATTTAAAGACGACTCTCAGCGTTGAATGCGGTGTCGTCAAATAACATCTAGTCATCGACAAAGAGTTCTTACAATCGCTGTCAATCCTTGCCCTTTACGACATATATTCAAAGAATGGTTACACTGAGGCTTAAACAATTTAAGAAATTCAATCAATAGAATTATGTAAATTAAATTCAAAATTTGAAAATAGTTTTGTTTTACTTATTTGTTGATACTCACTTTTCGACTTCAAATAAGCAATGCGATACAGACCAACCTTTTTAAGCCAAAAGTAAAAAAATCAACAGTTCGATTTGCTTGAACGGTCCCAAAAATCAACAGAAATCTGTTGTATATCAACACTTAACTTCATCGAAGTCACAATA
>MJUU01013204.1:69303-80500 GCA_002080025.1 Modiolus philippinarum | reverse complement strand
TAATAAATCCATAATGTATACGGTAACTTTGTCATACAACAATTGACAAAGCAGAAAAATAATAAAGATTTATTAAATCCCTGAAAAAACACGCACAAATTCCTCCACAAGTTAACTCCGAGAAAAGTTTAATCCAGCATGGCGTGATTAGTCTAGAATATTCTTCCGGGTTGCTGTTTTTATATCTGATTTATAAAATCACTATTCGTATTATAACTATCCATTATTATTTTTTTTCTCTGCCTGAAATAACATACCGTAAAAAAAATTAGTCTATTATACCGCTTAATAGTAAACACAAATACAAAAATATATGTCGTTGTTTATCTAACGATGTACGTTGTAAGAATGAATGGAAAACTACCAACAGCTTGATCTTGACGTCGTATTGATTTTTGTCGCAGTTTCACTAAGGCGTATCGATTACCTGTTAGGAGTACAAAAAGGAGATTAAATGTTAAGAAAACGTATTTGTCATTA
The DNA here is from genome assembly GCA_002080025.1 of Modiolus philippinarum. NCBI lineage: Eukaryota > Metazoa > Mollusca > Bivalvia > Mytilida > Modiolidae > Modiolus > Modiolus philippinarum. The sequence continues at coordinate 80,020 of MJUU01013204.1, read as the reverse complement.
AAAGTAATTTGTTTTAACAACTTTAGATTGTATTTCCCGATCAAAACAATGAAATATTTTCTTCTCTGGTAAGTTAAGATACAGAAAAGAATATTTATTTTTAGTAGTTAAATCAAGCGTATTTTTTGAGACCTGAAGTTCTGAAGATATAAGTTCTCTCTCCTTTTTACTCGGAAAATTATACACTACGTAGAAATTACAATTCAGACGACAGTCTTTGGGTATCCGAAAATAGGACTGACTCAAATAAATTACGCTCATTTTCTTGTGCCTTCCGCCTATAAAGTATTTTACAATAGAAGATTGATCTTGTTGTGAACAAATATAGTCGTCAAAAATTACGATTTTTTGTTTGTCACCGGCGCTGCCATCAGATAATTCGTCCTCGCAGTCGATGTCTTCAACTTTATCATTAGATAGTTGTAATAAATCTTCCAGAGACACACCTAGTTTTTCCGCTATTTCCTCGAATCTTCGAATTAGTTCCTTGTAGTAATGTTGTTCTAAGTTCTTTGCGTAAAGAATAATTTTGTCGTAATACAATAAGGGTTTAAATAAAAGGTGCATTAGCAAATTCGTCTTGCCAGACCCGGACGGGCCCACGATGAGTAAGCGGAAAAAATCACTCGGCATATTTTTTGCTCCTTGTATTGTTCTAAAATTATTCGTATTAGACTTTTCTGAAAAATATACGGGAATCGTTGTCATTTTTTATAACCCGAATATTTATTAGATAAATAAACCATGAGTGTATTTCAGGTAGGAGGGTGCATAACCGTTGTGGTAAGTAATAATGTTTGACTTTTATCATGAAAATCAGGTAAAAAAAATGCTTGCATATGATTTGACCAATCTAAAAAAATAAAAACAAAGGTGTATGGTTTTTACGAAATACTTGATATTCAAGGGGAAATCGTATATTTATATTATCCTTTTAGCAATATATTCGTTATAGAGAGAGTAACTGGTGACGACCTGTCAGACTTACTAGAAATATATAGGAATCAAAAATATAGAACCAGGGATACACGTCAGTGTTACGTATAACCCGTGTTACGTAACTTATGAGATGCTTAAACCGCAAGCAACGTAAAAATGTGAGTGAACTAAGAATCTAGCCCGTTTTACCCGTCTCAGCTGTAGTGAATAACAAATCTTACATGTTTGTTTATTCTCGTTAGTCCCGTAGATAGTAGTTAACTATGGGGGAAAGCCGCAGGTTTTCAAAAAACGTTTTTTGAAAACCGCAGATTTCCCCCCATAGTTAACTACTATAACTGCCTTATGTCAAGACGTCAGGCTTATCTAAGTGTACTCCAGCAATGCTAGAGGTGAATTGCAAGCTACTTTTTTTCTGATATGCCATCCTGGCAAGCTACTTTTTTCTGATATGGAGGAACGGAATTTCAACCTCTTACGTCGTAGGAGTAATCTAAGTGTTGGCAAGACTTCCGGCTTTTGCGCGAGCAAGCACAACTTCTTGATTTATTATGGGTTATAGTATCCCCACACTCGTCGCCACACATAGTAATCGATAACAACCAGATTCCGCGGACATGTATAATGTGTACAACTGTACGTGTAAATGATGTTTCTATAAATGGAATAAAACACGGCAATTATATAATTTGAACAGGTGACAGCCGTAAAAGTTGAGTGTGGTTGTACAATTTTAAGCATGAAGAAGAAAAACATCAAGTCTATAACACAATTAAAGAATATGACAATAAGTTTTATCCACAAAGAGGTGCGACATCCCCCTTTTCAATTGTTTAAATATGTTTAAACTAAGAACCCTGCAGAATTCAGGGTCCTGACATTATGAGCACCGTTAAATACAGTATGTTGCATAAATATTTTATGCTTTATTATATTTTTCGTACGTAAAAAAACAGTCCATGAGGCATTTATAGATAGACGTTGAAAGAAAGACGTTTTAATTTTTTATCGAACACAAGCTCATATTGGATCATGATATAGTTCTCGCCTGAAACTGAATTGAAAACATCTCCTATCGCTTTAGAAGAGTCAGTTGATTCATTTTCAATAAGATTAAAGTATGTAATAATAATGGAAGTGTCTATCGGCACGACCGTCGTGCGGATTAATATTGTTATCCGCACGACGGTCGTGCTAATTGCCAACAGTATTAGCGAATAAATATTGTTGTCTGCACGACAGTCGTGCGAATAAATATTGTTGTCTGCACGACAGTCGTGCTAATTACCATCACTGTAGGCACGACAGTAACAACAATACTGTGGACAATTCCAGAGGCACACAGTAAACGATACGACATAAACTGATACCGCAACCTCTCCGGGCTATCTCGCTGTATAAATATAAGTTAACATTTCTAGCGTTTCTAAGAAGTTCATCCCTATATTGCGTATATATCAAGTCAATATACTGTTTTTTTCTGTTTAAATCGTCATAAAAATCAGAGACGTATCTATATGTCTCTGTAAAAACAAAGTTTGTGCATAAATAGACGTCACTGTCTGTTTTTCCTGGTTGTCCGTCTGTCCATACTTTTTGTAAATGCAACTTCTCTTAAACCACTTGTTGAATTGTGGTGAAAACTTTACACAAAAGAAGAGCACAATACTGAATATGGAAATATAATTGTCGTCCGACACCATCAAGAAATAATTATCATTGACTGTTCGCAAGGAATATGAATAGTCCCTGCTGTTCATAAAAATCTGTATTTCGAATTAAGCACTGAAACTCCCACGAAAAATCAAATGTTGTAAATAGAATACTATGTCATGCTACAATTCGATTCAGTGTAGCAAATCTGATTCAGTAACATAACCCAGAGGTGATAATATGACCTTTTATGGAATTTGGTCCACATAAAAATATTTTACTTTTTTCAGTATACCCCTTTTTGAACCTCAAGTTGTACAAAGAATCGCAGCATGGACCCTATTTTCTTATTTTGGAATTAGAAAGATTACAAAAATTATCAGTGTCCTTTCACTGATTTTTTTTTATATTTTCAGTTTAGTTCTCATAGAATAGAAAAAAGAAGGGAAACGGGGAATGTGTCAAAGAGACAACGACCCAAAGGGGAGTAATAACAATTCAAAGCCACCATAAGATCTTCAATGAACGGTGAGAAAATCCCACACCCAACGGCAGGTCGGAGTCGGCCCCTGAATAAAGAGTAATCAAGTTCTGCGAAATAAACATCATCCTAGACTCCTATAGACATAAAGTAAACTAACCAGAAAAAAGACAAGACACACAAAGGCTTAATAAATTCCTGACTTAGGACAGGCGCAAACCTGCTGCGGCGGGGTTAAACTAGTTTTATTGGGCCCAAACCTTCCCCCTACAGCCAATGTGATAAATCAAAAAACAATCGTAACAACAGGAAAATTCAGTTGGCAACAGGACTGAGTCAATTGTGAAAAATGAAACTGAAAGAACAAAATATACGGACGACATAAACATGAAATCACAAGAGACTACTAGCAGTTAATTGACATGCCAGCTCCAGACCCATTACCAACTGACAAAGTAAGTTATGTACCATCAGTATACACCAAGATCCCTTCCTGTGAGGAGTTAAGCATAATGATTTCATACATATACCGGAATACATAACCCGTGTCCATGCAATACAGATTTTAGAAATTTAGAATGTGTTTAGTTAAAATGCAAAGACCCTATCAAAAAATCAATGTTAATACCAAAGAAGGCCATACGTAATGACTTGACGACAATACCGTAATTATAACCCTTATGAATTAGACGATTTAAAGGTTTTATAAGTTTGTTAGGCGAGTTTAAGTATTTTTTACTCTTATGTAAAACATTACCGTAAAATAAGGGATGTGAAATACCAGCCTTGATTAGATGTTTACAGGTTGCATTGTATTTATGAACTAAGTCTTTGTATCGGTGATAAAATTTAGTAAAGGTTTTAACTAGTTTGTGATAACGAAAAACCTGATGTAATAGTTTTTCAGTTATGAAAAGATTCCGTTCATTAAAATCGCAAACGTTATTACATACTCGAGCAAATGGAACAAGTTGAGATATGTAAACACCATATGATGGCGCTAATGGAACATCGCCATCCAGAAATGGATAATTAACTATGGGAAAAGAAAAATCGTCTCTTTTATCATAAATTTTAGTATCTAATTTACCATTCGTTTTATCAAAATTGATGTCTAAGAACGGACAATGATGATTATCAGAATTGGCTTTATTCAAAGTAAGTTCTTTAGGGTAGATGTCCTTATAAACGTATTGAAGTCGTCATTATTTAAAGTTAAAATATCATCCAAATATCGGAAAGTGTTGTTAAACTATTCAATTAAATTCTGTTTAGATGGGTCTTTGCTGATGTTGGTCATAAACTGAGATTCGTAGCAGTACAAAAAGAGGTCCGCTATAAGTGGTGCACAACTGGTACCCATAGGAATTCCTATGACCTGGCGATAAATACAGTTACCGAAACGAATGAATATATTGTCAAGTAAAAATTCAAGTGCTGAAATCATATCAAAACAAGTCCAATTAAATGAATTCTTTTGTTTTGTATTACTAAAATGTGTTTTAAAGGAATTAGAACATATATATTCACAATCGGATTTTTTGAATGCCCATTGAATAAGACGTCTGAATTTTTCCTTTATAAGATTATGTGGTAAGGTAGTATAGAGGGTAGAGAAATCAAAACTTTCAAGGGATTCAAAAGGGGCATTATAAGCATTCAATTTATCGAGAACTTCCAATGAATTTTTTACACTCCAAAAATGATTGACACCACTGTTTTCATATACTTTGTTACAGAAATTTATAACCAGGTTTTTAATAGCAGTCAATGTATTAGTGAGTATAATAGAAACTTTAGATGATATCTACAATTCACCATTAACCGAACGGAATTTTTTATGTTAACCATGAACCGAACACCAATTTTTTCATTGCATACGGTCCTGAAGAAACCATAATCATGTACAATATGAACCACTGATTTTCGCACGGAACCTGTTGACAAGACATAACTGAGATTTTGCCCGATTTGTTCTGCACTAGGGCAATTTGAATCAGGCCTAAAACTTGTGTATATGACCTGGGACTAATATAACAGGGATTTGAAACATTTCTTACAATTTCGGCGTCGCGGCAGATGTCGTATTTTTGAGCATTTCTCTGTTGAAACATAGGACATTTTTAGTACACTTTACAGCTACATTGTACTACCGATTTTAATACAAAATACATCATTTACAGAAAAAAAGATTGCTGCAAATCATAGTTTATTTTTTGTAAAATAATTTTTTTTCCAAAGTACACAAATTTTGCATGAAAACTTGGATAATTTTGGCTTTTTTAGAAATATACCGCGAAATTTTACACTTTATGATGTTTTTTTTTCAGTATACTTTCTATTTTCCCCAAAAATATTTAATGCTTCAAAATTTGTATGATTAAAAATATGAAACTTTGATGCGAATCGTGATTTATTTATCTTTAAATTTAGTTGAAAATTTAATTGTAAAATACACAGGGAAAAGTTTAGTGTTTGAACTCAAAAATTTATATCTAAAAATTGCATGAGTCAAACTTTATCAGCACTTCCTGCATAGATTATATATGGATATAAAGCCAATACAAAGAGCTTTATCCTAGTAGAATTTCTTAATAGTAGGATGGAATTAAACATGTTAACTAATGAGTTAAAAGATAACAAATTTTCTTGATTTTCATTGTTCTGACACTCGTTAATCATCTATAACTATCATATGGCACGCGAAATTAACCAAAACTTACGTAAACCGGGTTTATCGCAGGAAAACCCGGTTTATCGGGTCGGCAGTCCTGGTTTAGCTTAAGAAAACTTCCATTACCGACCGGTAATGAAGGTTTTCAACATTTAATACATGTTAACCTCCGATTCCAATGGGTTTTTATTGCTAAACCTACTTTACCGGTACACCAAAGGTTTAACAGAATAAAGTCTTGTCTTGACCGGTTGGTAAAGTGGGTTTTCCTGCGCTAATTTAACCAAAACCTAGGAAAACCAGGTTTATCGGTAGGTAATCCTGGTTTACCGATCAAAACCTCAATTACCGTATAGCTTGTATGATTGGCTAAAGAATTTTGGATGTAACCAATAAAAAAAATTGATTTTGTATTAAAATCATAATTTGATTATTTTAATTATTTTTATATCGTTTATATCGTTCAAGATTTAAATCTCAAAAATACTCTTTTTATAAATAAATAGACAAGATGATATAAAAAATAATTAAAATAATCAAATTATGATTTCAATAGTAAATCTTTTTGGGGGTTGTTTGTAGGTAAACAAGGATTACCGGTCGATAAACCTTGTTTTCTTAGATTTTAGTTAAATTAGCACAGGAAAACCCAAAGGACAAGGTATGATAAGGGCTGTTTTTGGCCCCTTCTTCAAATACCATAATATTTTCATAAGTAGTAGCCCTTACCTAGGGAATGACAAAAATGTCATTTTTTCTGTCCTGGCCAACCACTGGTTGCCTAGCAACCGATAAAACATTTACTGTAAGAAAGCAGGAAAAGAACACAATTGGATCATAGTAAAGGAAATTAAATGTCACTTTTAAGTTTCAACTGTCATCTATAAGGCTAAAAAGACCCTGGGTGTATGTAACTTCAGTTTAATTACAATTATAATGAACCTGGCAACCAAATATTTCCTTAGCAACGCATAAAAGTATAAACGAAACAAGGAAAAAAAACAGCAAACTGTAGAAGACTAAAGGATATACATATCGGATAAATAATATCTATGAATAAGAATTATATAAAGATGTGAAAGTTTGTATGGACATGCTATTTTGTATACTTCTGAAGAACCTAGCAACCAAAACGGTCCTTAACGCTAAAAATTGTTAAGTAGAAATTGCACATGTAATGGTAAAGATATCAATACAATACTATACTAAGTGAGAACTGTTAGTACACCAACCCAGTAGTCAGCATTTCGGTGCTGACCCGAAAACCGATTTTATTGAACATTGCAATATCTAAATTTTACAAAATTTTGTTTAAAACTAAGGAGTATCTCCCTCATGCATAGCTCTTTCCGGAGCTGAATTTTGGCTTTTCTATTTAGATTCTTTTGGCTATTAGTTCTCTATCGGGTTTTACATGTTATTGGTGATTGGACTTCCAAATGTTTCGGCTTTTTCTGCACTGATGAGACATAAGTTGTCGAAATGCGCATATGCAGAAAATAAATTAACAGTAACTTCGGTGTTTTGTTATCCAAAACGAACAATCCAAGGACAATGGCAACATCAGAAACAAATAACTGATAATCTCTACAAGATCATGAAGGTATCGGGTCACTGTGAAGAGGTTGCTAGGTCCATCGATGTCATGTTTTGTACTATTTGTCGTGTTCATACGCCTAATACGTTGTATGAAGAATGTATATAATTTTGTGCATTGAACAGTATATTAACTGTGCTAAAATTGAAATTTCAGCTTTTTTCATTGCATTATAGAATTCTATTTCTCATTTTGTGAATTATCAATAAAAGAGGTACAGGACATTTTCCCGAGTTCCTATCGTTATTTACATTTGTCTCTAGTCTTCTAGTGCTGTTCGCCTGTCGATTGTGGCATATGATTGTAGTGTTCGGCCATTATACATGTAGGTGTTTACTGTTATCTTGACTTATAATTTGGTTTTTGATACGGATATTATCACGGCGTAACGTATCAAGCTCACCCTAACGGGCTAACTTGTTACTGGCCATGATAAAGTCCGTATCAATTGATGTCCGTATTATAATAAAGTCCTTATCAAATGAACAGGATACTAACAGTGAACACCTACAATGGCCTGGAACTACAACCACATGCCACAATTTACAAGCGAACTGCACCAGAAAAACAATAATGAAAACAAGAGACAAACATAAATAACGATAGGAACTCGGGACAGCCGGAATTGGCACCGGCACTAGCAAAAGCCAGTGGTATGGTTAAATCGGTTTATGGGTACCCAAACCTCCCCTCTCTCTATTCCGTTATCATATACATGTAGTCAGATAATAAACATGCGAATAAAACCAAATACAGGTAGACTACTAACTCAATGACCACTATCTTGGATGACAAAACGTAATTTAGAAAGATGGGTCAAAGAGTGCTCGCCGCTAAACTGCCGGCTAGGCTCAAGGAACCTAGTCTGCTGGTAAAACACTGTCGCACTACAGAAAAAAATCAAACTCAAAACTCACCGAAGGGTTTGGTAAAGACTAAAGAGTCGTCATGTATTTCAGTAGACATCGGCAGTATCAGTGAGAGGCCTTGTATATAAGAATGTCTTCAGGTCACTGGAATCCAAAGACAATTTAACGGATTTGTTCAGAATATCTCGTCGTTATCCACTATTACATAAATAATGTAAGTTACGTCCCAGTTTTTCTGGATTATTTATCAGACTTATCAGTTTCCGACATTTTTTAACAACAATATAAAATTGTAATGTCCGTATCAATGGATGCCGTAATAAAGTCCGTATCAAATGATCAAAGCACATGATGAAGGTATCGGGCCTTGTATATATATAAGAATGTCTTCAGGTCACTGGAATCCAAAGACAATTTAACGGATTTGTTCAGAATATCTCGTCGTTATCCACTATTACATATATAATGTAAGTTACGTCCCAGTTTTTCTGGATTATTTATCAGACTTATCAGTTTCCGACATTTTTTAACAACAATATAAAATTGTAATGTCCGTATCAATGGATGCCGTAATAAAGTCCGTATCAAATGATCAAAGCACATGATGTCCTATATTTCATTTATATATATACTTAAATGTATAAAAGATTAGACTAATTTTCTTTCCGGTTCTCATTACATGCTATGTCTGCTGCATTATGACGATTCTCCCAATATTTTGACCTTATAAGGTTTTATCAAGAAATGTTAAAAAGTATAAAAATTCTTATAGACTAGTGTATAGACACACTTGGTAAAATATGGCTGCTCTAAGATAAAGGTGTGTAATTAAAAACTGGCAATCCTTTCAATGAACTAGCAGCGAAATCTCCCTTAGCAACGGCCAATACTAAGCATTTAAAAAAATTCAGATACGTTTAATTACAATTTGGGAGATATATATAGACAATCTGGCATACCAATCGCGTGTATATCTGTGTTTAGTAAGCTGATTTTATATGAGGGGGCAAGGGTATTAACTGTTAATGTGTTATTGGGTATAATTGATTCTCTGTTGGCTGTTATTGCAAAATATAATGTTGTGTTAGCTGTTATTGGGTAGTTCTGTGTTTGCTGTTATGATGAATATTCAGTTCACTGTTAGCTGTTATTGAACAGTTCAGTTTGATGTTATTACAAAGAAATACCCAAAAATTTTCGCGCCTCGCTCCGCTCGGCGATTTTCCCTTTCACTTCTAAATTGGAATTCCCCCCTTTCAACCCCCCATCCGCGCCTGCTGTATTATTATATAGTTGTTGCCTACAACTGTATAAGTTGTTAGTCTACATTTGACTATTCGTTCGATTTGGTAAATTCAACTTTTTATTTGCTGTGGTTAATTTGATATAGTTCAATTTTAAATAAATTGATTGATTAATTAGTTAAGAGTTTAACGTCCAGTGAGCAATATTTCAGCTGTATCAGGACAAGAACAAGTTAATCAAAGTTAATCACAAAATATAAGAAACAGAAGAAAGAAGCATTTATGGAAGGGACAACAAGTTTTAATTGCCACAGGAAAAGGAGAGAAATGAGTAGGGACAGGAAAATTAGCCTTCTATACGAGTTGTATAGAAGTTGTATATATTGTTCTTTAGACAATATAGAAGGGGTCTTTATACTGCATGGAGCGTTGCATTTCTCCACACAGTTTGGATACAATGGTTCGCGGTCAGGCTTTCTGTATTATGACCTGACTGCCCCGCATAGACAGGGCATTCCCCTATCCACCAACTGGGGACACGCCCGGCGGCTATGTAGCCGGAGCCCCTGAAAACTGATTCAGGTGCCGAGAATTTGAAATAAAATAAACTCCCATACAACCTCAAGACTTGACACGTTTTTCTTAGAATTTTATATACTTGTTGCCCATTTTTATATTACATGTATACAATTTAATGGTGTTTTGGGACTTTTTTGCTCAAATTCCAAGTTAGGATTAGCTTGATTAACCAGAAGGTAGACAAAGAAGTTACACAGTTGTAGACAGTAACTATATGATTAAAAAATAACAGTCAAATACTGAACTATATAGAAATCAGAATAGACTATATATGGCAAATTAATCGAATGAATAATAATTCATCTTAATGACAAGAGTTGAAATTGAAAAACACTCATACAAGAAGTGAAATTGAACACTGATACCTACATGACGAGAAAAGAAAATTTAATCAATGAAAATTCACACATACTGATTTTGAAAGTTGTTCGAACCTTCGATTCTTGACAACTGAAAAACAGGTTGATTAAACACAAAGCAGTAAGACAATGTAATATATATTCAACTGCACATTTCATTCTTAGCATCTCTAAGACAATACTTCTTGTGGCATTTGAGTTTGTCAGTTCTTGGATAGAACTCAATAAATTCCACACCTTTTTCCTAAACCCTTGGAGATATTGATCTGATATTTTGTATGTGAGTCTACCTTAGTGAGTTACAGACCAAGTTTAAGTTTGG
>MJUU01013204.1:34627-60274 GCA_002080025.1 Modiolus philippinarum | reverse complement strand
AACACTAGCGCCATCTGTTGTCATAATTCAATCATACGCGTTTTTTCCGCCACGTTTATTTTAAGCACATAAAAACAAAAATACAAAGACAAAAGTTAAAAGATAAAGAATGATGCACAATTAATACTTACTTTGAACATTTCTCTTTCAAATTATAAAACATGAAATTTTTCGAAATTAACACGGTAGATTCGTGTTTAGAACTTAACGAACAAAGCATAGAAATTGGAACATTTAAAGAAAGAACATAAAATATAACAAATTGAGTTTTAGAAACAATAATATAAAATATAAAAACTGCAGAAGTCGGGATGAAATAGGAACATTTAAAGAAAGAATATAAAATATGATAAATTAATATCCTAGAATCTATAATATAAAATATAGAAAATGCAGAATTATGGATAAGGAAAGTGAAAACAATAAAAAGAGAAGATAAAATTTACAGCATAGAATTTCTCTGGTGGCGGAAATACCCCTCCATAGATAAATGGTGTACAGAATATTCCTGGCATTAGCATTTGGAAAAAGGGCCATATTCCTTACAACACGATTTAAATGCAAGATCCCTAAAATCGTGTGTACTGAAAGATACACTTGGTAACATGTTTGCTGGCCAACCGCACTACCGTTTGTGAATTAAATCAGTTATATACGTACATGTATTGTCGCTGCCGACATCCGCCAATCACTTTAAATTATATTCTGCCTACTACACGAAGCACTATAGTTTAAATATATGCTAAAATAGTATACATTTTTGTATAAACTTTTTTTTTAAATATGAATACAAACATAGTATATTTTGTAGTTCTAAATACCGCTTCGTGTTTAATAGGCAAAAAAAGACTGCCAACCGCGTAAAAAATTACTTTTCATTTTAAGATGTCAATATAATATATATTCTTAATGTGCTTTTCTATGGTACATGTATAAGTACTTGTCATTGCATTTCAGTTTGAAGGGTGATATTTCTCTATATAGTTGTGCTAAATCCATAGTTGATTTTTAAAACAACGTTCAGGGGAAATCTAAATCGTGATTCAAGACAGAAAAACAAAGGATTTGTTTAAATCCTCGGAAAAAAGGCCCATATTACCCCTAGATCCAATTTGATTCTAGAAAAAATGCAATTTAATCAAATTTTAAACATGCTAAAAAACATGTTGGATAATATTATTATTAACAAACGTCGCAACTTCACTGTTATTTCATATAAAATCACATTTAAAATAACAAAATTATTATACTGACCTACAGACATTTGTGGTTTACAACACAAAGTTATTACGAATTATCCCGTTCGCGCCCGATTTCAACCTCTCAGAATTTTAATTTTAATTTTGACCCTATATAAGTCATCTAGAAGTTGATTTTTAGTACTAACATAGTACAAAATGAAATTAACAAAAGGTCGGTGGTTTTTTACCAGAAATGTCTGTTAAAAGATCGAGTAGCTGCAGATTTGTTCGATTTTTTTATGCCCCGGATCTTTAGATCGGGGGCATATTGTTTTTGTCCTGTCTGTCTGTCTGTCTGTATGTCTGTCTGTCCGCAACTTTAACCTGGCTCATAACTTTTAAACCAGATGTTGTAGGACCTTCATATTTGGTATGTGTATTGATCATGTGAAGTTGAACATTATTATGCAAATTTCACTAAGGTCAGGTCAAAGGTCAAGGTCACAGAGGTCAAAAGGTCAAAATCTATATTTTGCTATAGCTCGTTAATTACAATTGCTAGAGGCTTGATATTCTATATGTGAATAGATCTAATGGAGCTTAATACAAATCCATCAAAAAAATTTGGGTCCGGTCAAAGGTCAAGGTCACCGAGTGCAAAATTGAAAACTTTAACAAAAACTTTAACATTGCCTATATCTTTTCAACCAGATGTGATAGGACTTTCATATTTGGCCTGTATATTGGTCATATGAAACTGAACAGCATTATGCAAATTTCACCAAGGTCAGGTCAAAGGTCAAGGTCACAGAGGTCAAAAGGTCAAAATGTAGATTTTGCTATAGCTCGTTAATTACAATTGCTAGAGGATTGATATTCTATATATGAATAGATCTAATGGAGCTTAATACAAATGCACTAAAAAAAGTTTGGTCAGGTCAAAGGTCAAGGTCACAGAGTGAAAATTTGAAAACTTTAACATTGCTGATATTTTTCCAACCAGATGTGATAGGACCTTGATATTTGGCCTGTATATTGATCATATAAAACTGAACACCATTATGCATATTTCATTAAGGTCAGGTCAAAGGTCAAGGTCACAGGGGTCAAAGGGTAAAAATCTAGATTTTGCTTTTAGCTCGTTAATTACAATTGCAAGAGGCTTGATATTCTGTATGTGAATAGATCTAATGGAGCTTAGTACAAATTATTATTTAACCTTAATTTCTAGTGATTGCAATTTTATTATTTATGTTGTATGGTAGACATGGTTGCTGCCGGGGGCATAGTGTTTCACAAACACATCTTGTTTACCATTTATTAACATTCTACGTTTATTTTGAAGTTGTCCGCAAGCAAGTAACAATAAGTCCTTTTAATACAACATTTGTTATTGACTAAACTACGACATGTCAAAACACTATGTTGTTACTCAATTGCGGACAATCTTAAAAACGTCTTAGAAGGACATATGATGCTAACATTTTTGTGATTTTCCGTAAAATGACCGATTTTGAGTCGGTGGTTATGACGTCATAAGACGCACAAAACATCAAAATTGCCGTGGTTAGCATTGCACATGGGAAATATAATAAATTAGGAATAAAACTTTGATAAAGTTTATTTCCAAGTTTTGACATATTTTAGGCCAAAAACTGGCCTTATCATCCCTGGTCCTTACCGGTCGATAATGGGGGTTTTCTAAGCTAAACCAGGATTACCGACCCGATAAACCGGGTTTTCCTGCGATAAACCCGGTTTACCTAAGTTTTGGTTAATTTCGCTTGTCATTTGTTTATTTGGCGGTTTCTCGATAATTTTACGACCTCTTTTACACAAGAAAATTAACAACCCCTTATGCATTTATAACCAATTTTTAATTAGGATTTCATTTTTGTGTGAATGAAAATTTAATGTTGTAAATATGTGATAACTCAGCTTTTCGGCAAAATTTTAGAATAATTTTAATATGTTGAGTAAATCAAAAGTTACAGTCGAAAATCGTAGCCTGGATATGGCTGGAGAGATGTTAAAATGACAAGAAAAAATCACGTGAGGCTTCAAGCCTATTAACAGCTCTAAAAGATGATCGTCGTGTTTCCGATAAAATATAGTGCGCAAGTTTCTTTCATAATCGTATACATTATGTTTTTAAGTTATATTTCTTCATTTTCTTGAGATGAATACGGCATTGTTTTATTAAATTGAAACAATATGCGTGTTTATCAAATTACTCGTTTTTTTTATATTGCGTCTCGGATCAACGAACCTGTCGCGCAGTAATTTGTCAATGACAGTGTATTGCATATATTTATATATAGCAATGAAATCACACTATCCGATTATTTTCACATATTATGGAATAACTTAATACATGCAGACGTATGCAGCAGTTCTTTGGATGACTACGAAGTTTTGCCACGTGTAGATTTTCAGGGCTTCGAGATTCAGCTCCATCGGAGTTTTGATTATTCGATCAAACTGGTTTATCTAATAGTTTCAAATCCCTGTAATATTAGTCCCAGGTATGACAGATATGTTGTCATTACCAACATTTTTTTTGTACTGAAAACATTTCGATCATTCTAAAGGTATAAATTTGAAAAAAACAATCCAAAAAGTATCATCAATCGATCGAACTCAATTATTACTGTATCGGGGCAAGAAGAAGAAAAATTCTCGTATCCCGTGGGTGACTACCTTCCATCCCAAGTTGCCACACCTGTCTGATATATCCCGCGAGTGTATGCCTATTCTCCATGCGTCAACTAAAATGAAAGCCCTCTTCCCTGAACCCCCGCTTGTATCTTTTCGTCGTCCCAAGAACCTGAAAGACATTCTCGTTAGAGCTAAACTACCTTCGGCCGAGATAGGCCGGTTTACAACATGCCGTGATAGACGTTGTAAATTGTGTAAATACAGTTCCACGACTGAAACTTTCCAAAGTACAGCTACCGGTGATATTTTCAAAATCTTTGGACAATTATCATGTAAAAAATTAAGAAAATATTGCAGTAAATGTTATGTACAAACACCAGCAAATATTTTTTCACATCTTTATAATTGAGGTCACGCCTTCAGTCTCCGAAATGTAGTTTACCTATTTAGTGTAGTTTTTTTGTAAATAGTTTATTGTTTTATTATATATTTTGTTGTTTTGAGAAAGACTCGGATAGAGTTGAAATATAAACAGTATTTATACTAGTGCTATTCACATTGTTCATACTGAAAGTTTATAAATTAACCACATTGTGTGTATCTGTTAAGATCTAGCACAATAGGGATTTTGGGTGTTTTTTGCTTTGTTTTATGTTGTTTATAATGCATACATAAATCTATTTCTAGACAAATACCGGATGTATTTTAACGAAACATATGATTAGTTGATTAAGTGTTGTTACTTTAGTGCCTTGAAAGACCGCATTTTGACGAGTAATTCGTCATCTAAGGGTCATTATCAAGGATATACATCGATAGAAATGTCACCGAAACTGGCGAAAGGACAGACAGATTTGCAGAAGAAATAGGACGCAAGACAATCACAAAGTAGGACAAAATACAATTACAAAGGTTATTTATAGTCAACTAGGTCAGTCTGATGAAATATACAGTAACTTCGGCATTTTGTTTTTACATTCCTGTATAATTTTCACTTGTTTAAACCTTTTGTAATAAAACATTGACTGATACGTTACTCCTAAATTAAAAGGACTTCCACATTGCGTTCTTTACAAAGTTCGAGAAACTTCTTTCTCACCCTACCTGTAATGCTTTCTATGTAACCAAAACCTGGGTGAGATTTTTCCGTCTCACCCACCCATTTTCCGTCTCACCCAACCGCCTGGGTGAGAACACTTACACGATCTTTTTCCCGCGATTTTTGTATCTGCTTGACATTCATAATGCACTTGTCTTTATGTTTTTCCTTTTTAGATAAGCACATTTTCAAACAACGTCGACTTATAAAACTGTGTCTTTAACTCTTGACACCTATTATATGTACCAGATAATTCTAAAAATAACGTTATACTCAACATTCAAAAATCCCGCTTGAATCTTATGACGTCATAAAAGGGGACGTAACTCCCGTAAGTAAAGAAAAGTCGGGAAGGTCAAATTTCAGATCAACGATTTCAGTGTATAAGTAGACACAAATGAAAAGCCTTAGTAAGCCAAGTAAATAATTGTGTAATGTATTATGTTTTGAATTATTTAGTGTCAACAGAAATCCAGCATATATGCTTAGTAGTACAAAACATGATGTCCAATGTCAAAATGAGCAACTGCCCGTTCGTGTTGGCAGGGTGAGAAAACAAATCAAACACGGGTATGTGTGCGAGACAAGGAAAATCTCACACACCCTCGGGCAAGATTAGGTAGTCTCTGACTCGGCAAAGCCTCGTCAGAGACAACCTTAATCTTGCCCTTGGGTGTGTGAGATTTCCTTGTCTCGCACACCCACCCGTGTTAGATTCATATTGTCTCACCCGTGGGTGAGACAAGCTACACGCACATTTTCCCGCCAACTTGAATTATGGTGCAAATCGTTCTATATGAAATTAAGTTTGTCGGTTATTCGAACATAATTAAAGTCATAATTATTGCTACACTGATGTGGATTGTGCTGATAATGTTTCAGTCTGTAGAAAGCTAAAATTGCCTTTTAAAATCCCGCGCTCAAATGTTATGACGTTGCAAAGAAAGGGACGTAACTCCCGAATGTAAACAAACGACATGAAGGTGAACTTCAGATTTTCTGACATATATGAGAAATTACAGCGTAAAAATACAATAAACAAAACTGAGAGGACAAGACTAGAAAATGATTGTGTAATGTGTTATGATTTGAATTATTTGAATGTGACAGTATCGCGTTATTACGCCTGGTCACGAATGACGTTATACGGTCCAATGTCAACAAGTCATTCGTGTTGGTAGGGTGAGAAAAAGAATCTAACACGGGTTGGTGTGCAAGACAAAGAAATCTCAGACACGCGCGGGCAAGATTAGGCAGTCTCTGACTCGGCAAAGCCTCGTCAGAGACATCCTTAATCTTGCCCTTGGGTGTCTGAGATTTCCTTGTCTCGCACACCCACCCGTGTAAGATTCTTATATTCTCTAATGATAAGACAAGTTTATACTGGTTTTGACCCGTTAGATAAGTTTTCTTTATTCAACATATGTTGAATAAAGCCCCGTGCCATTTCCCGCCAAATCTATTCGGAATACAATTCTCGGTGTTTATCATTTATCATTAGAGAAAAAGATTACACCACTTTATCCCTATTATTACCATATTTTATCCACTCTCGATAGTTAAATTTGAAAATTTTAAAATGCTCGGCAAGCCTCGCAATTAAAATTTTAAAATTTAACTATCTCTAGTGGATAAAATATGGTAATGAACGGGATCTTGTGGTGTAATCTATATACATACAACGTGTGGACAATAGACGAGTTTCATATTTACGGGATGACTGCTAATTTAGCATGTTTTTCAAAGGGACGTCACTCGCTAACACCCGTCATTCTGGTTTTCGGTGTCATTAGGGAAAGGACGGTCAGTAAATATTTTCTCTGGCAACGGTTCCGATTTTCACTGTGGTAAGTACCCGAATAGCTTGAAATAATTTATTTAAAGACAATCGAGATATTACCCCTAGTCCAGTGATAGATACCCATGTATTCAAAATCTCCTGCTGTCCCTTATTACAATGGAACCGTAAACCTGACTGTCGGGTCAGTAGGTTACTTCCCTTTGTGGAAAACGTTATAAAAACGGAGCCAAAGTCGGGATAAGAAATAAACATGAAAGTGGTCTATTTACATCTGGCGTTTGTCGTACGTGTGCATAATTTTAAAACAATACGTTCGCAAACGTTGGAAATTTTGAGTTACGTTCAATGACTCATGCCAACATGTGTCGATGTGTTGGGGACGTGCTGTTAACTTATATGTACGCTAAACATATTCTCGCATGTCTGCACACATTGGTGCAGTTACAGGGCAAACGATAGCAAAAATGTGTTATTAACTGTCTTACCCTTTTGTATCTCATCCGAGGCCCCTTTTTATGCAATACAATAAAATGGTTAATTATAGTGCATATATATGTAAAATGCTGAATTACCTGTCCTACAATGTTGACTTTTGAATCTTGAGAACGTCATGCCCATAGTTCCAAAAGTGTGAAGTGAATAGGCCAGAGGATTGTTATCCAAGACCAAGATTTCTGAAAATTATGCCTTTGAATAGTAAACAAATAAGTAAACAAATAAGTCTCAAATCTTTTGTAAGAAAAATTGAAATTTCACAAAAACTATACAGATTGTACGGAAGTGTATTAGAGACATGCATAAGAAAAATTATCTCGCCATGGCGAGTTACTATCTCGCCACGGCGAAAGAAAAATTGAAATTTCACAAAAACTATACAGATTGCACGGAAGCGTATTAGGGACTTGCATAAAAAAAAATTATCTCGCCGTGGCGAGTTACTATCTCGCCACGGCGAGTTAACAAAAAAAGGTTATCTCGCCGCGGCGAGTTATTATCTCGCCACGGCGAGTTAACAAAAAAAGATTATCTCGCTCGTGGCGACTTACTATCTCGCCACGGCGAGTTACTATCTCGCCGTGGCGAGTTACTATCTCGTCGCGGCGAGTTAATAGAAAAGGTTATCTCGCCGCGGCGAGTAAATAGAAAAGGTTATCTCGCCGCGGCGAGTTACCAAAAATGATTATCTCGCCGCGGCGAGTTACTATATTGCTACTGCGATTTATTATCTAGAGGCTCACATGAGCCGGTTTAGCTCGCATGGGTTTAAACTATTGAATTTATCTAAATATATTTTCATTATATTTCGGTTTATCGATTTCCAAATGTTTGATTTGATCTGCACTGATGAGACATAAATTGTAGAAATGCGCATTTTCAGAACCTAAATTCGCAGTAACCTCTGTATTTTGTTATTTAAGACATTTCTCCTGATTCTTCTATAGAAAACTATAAAAGATGAAAGTTAAAAATTCAATAACAAACACGTTTGACATGTAAAGATCTTTGTCTGTAATTTGGAACTAAATCTGAAGATGACTGTTGAAATATTATCGTTTTACTAGTAAACTGGTCATATATATTTTTAGTAACGTCTGGACAAATTGTAATCAAACTTTCTTAGATGGTCCTGTTGAAAATACGAGCCCGCAGGGTTCAGTTGTAGATGGCTGCAAATGGGTGTCAACAGATGTTAACTAATGACCTAAAATGCATAGGTAAATGCAACGTTTTTGCACTCCACGCAGATCGTCAAGTTGTATGCAATCCGCGCTTGAAGAGCGTAAACTTCAACAAAATTGTCTATTTTCGTCTGGGTGCAGATCACTTTTCCGGGCGTAGATTGCTTAGTACGAAGAGCAGGTTGTATATATTCAAACAATATCTTTATAGAACTTTATATTTTATTCAGGTTACAGACATGATACCCTGGATGTTAAGTTATACATGTATTTCCCGAGGCGAAGCCGAAGGAAATATCATAAATATCCAGTGTAAGTTTCGCTATATACCCCGTCTGTAACCTGAATTATATTTATTTTACGGGAACAGCCCTGGGGAATGAAATGTATCCCCCCAAAATATCAATTTTTGATCTATAATTTCGTTTTCATGTAATGAAGCTGTCAATTTCCATGACAACTTATGTTCCCTAGCTGTTTTCGAATAAATGTTGATATACAACGAATGACATGATGTCATCCAATCACAAACAGGTCTACATATTTAAATCGGAATATAGTAAATTCGTACTGTAGTTTGCTTTTTGGTTGATAGGACGCAGACTGGCTTAATAGGGAAATATCAATTGATTTCTTTGGTTATATTGAAATTGATTATTATAAGGAATAAATACTGATTGTATAAACTATTTATTTTTCCTATTATTTTTATTATTTGCTTTAATGTGTATTTTGTGTATTGTAATTTAGTACCGGTCATTATTGTCTGGAATTATGCCGTTCAAGTTTTTTTTTATCTTTTTTTTTATTTTTTGTAATGCATTATGGGCTCAATACTTGCAATCTGCACGCTAATACTTGCAATATTTGCCCAACACTTGCTATTTGCGCCTCAATACTTGTAATCTGTTACTGTGCCTTTCTGATTGTAATCTACTGCAAAATTTTTGAATGAAAGCGCATATCGCATAAAACTTTCGCAATAAGTGAAGTGTGCCGTTCGCACAGATTTTCACGTCGTACCTACCTCATATGATTTGCCTCATATTATCGACTTTGCTTAGCCATATGTAACAGTTGTTTACAACCATGAAAATTAAGCTTCAATTTAATTTTGTGCTCTGATGTAAATAAATAAATATTCTTATTTAGAGAGAGTGAACCAATTTTCAATAAGGCTCCCTTTATAACAAACAGAAATAGATATCAGCAAATATAAAGACAACAAAAACATATCAATATACAAATAATATACACATTCATAAGCTTAATAGCAACAATATGCAATCTATTAGAAATATAACAGTTTATAAACATTTCTGAATTCAGAAACAATTTTCAAGTTTTTGATTGCATTCGGTTGAGAGTTCATACTTCTGGTCCACTAAAAGAGAAGCATGTTTTATATATTTCCGTATTTGGTTTTGGGATAAGAACATTGTCTGATGATGGAAATCTGGTATTGTATAATTCATTATCTTTTGCAGAAACAAGTGATTTAATAATAATAATAATAATAATAATAATAATAATAATAATAATAATAATAAAAGATAAGTATTTGATGATAAATCCAGGGGGGGGGGACTATAAACCGGCTCATGTGAGATAATAAATCGCTGTAGTAATATAGTAACTCGCCGCGGCGAGATAATCTTTTTTTGGTAACTCGCCGTGGCGAGATAGTAACTTGCCATGGCAAGATAATAACTCGCCGCGGCGAAATAACCTTTTTTGTTAACTCGCCGCGGCGAGATAACCTTTCTTGTTAACTTGCCGCGGCGAGATAGGAACTCGCCACGGCGAGATAACCTTTTTTGTTAACTAGCCATGGCGAGATAATAACTCGCCGCGGCGAGATAATTTTTTCATGCATGCCCTTGATACGCTTCCGTAAGATATCATGCCCGACAAATGTCATCAGACGAACGTATAATATATAGAGATTAATACATGGCATTTTCCATATCAGCACGGTTATCATCCCGAGACCCCCATATAAGCCCGAGGCGCCAGCCGGGGTCTGATATGTGTCGAGGGATGATAACCGTGCTGATATGGAAAAGGCCATGTCTTCTGTTTATCATATACTTCCAATTAGGTGTTGTCATCACACCCGGGCTGAAATAGCCATATCACCGGGCTGATATATGGATATTTCAGAACAAGGCGGTATGATATGGCCATATCAGACCGGCTGGGCATATGATATGCTCTGTTAACTTCTGGCTATATTACATATGCAAAAAAAGAACATACTTTTCGTATGTAATAAGCGGGTTCAAATAATATCAGCCAACTTACATCCCTCAAAAAAAACAATTAACAGAAAACATATAAATCGGTTTTGAAATTATTTGTTTAGAAAAATTTTGATCCTCGCTACGCTTGGCGATTTTTTTTTCTAGTATACACCCTATCTTCAAATCCTGGATCCGCCCCTGATCAGTATAGAGGAATTATAACCGGAGATAAAGCAGGTGCATCGTCCTTATAATTACAAGCCGAAAGTCTCTTTTACATGGGAGATAACTTTTTAAAAAAATCCTTCAGAAAAAAATATTAAAAAAAAAACAATAAAATAAAATATATGTGCAAGTCTGCTTAATGTCATATAAAATACTGTATAGGGCTTTATATTCGCGGTACGAAATTTTCGCGGATTTTAGTGTTGGACCTATTCGCGGGGTTTTATATTCGCGGATTTATAGTTGAAGTCAGAGTAAGAATATTTGTGTAGCTGTTGTACACGAAGAACGTCGAAATTAAAATATGAAATAAAATTAAAATCTAAAATTAATATACAAAGAAAAGAGGCCCAAATTTACGAGGGTGTAAAGAGAACAGATACATCACCTTGGACAGAGACACGTGTCAATACTGTCGTCTCCAACCAAAAATATAAGCCCTGTAATTGGAACATCAAAAATACGAAAAATAGAAGACATTTTTAATGTTCAGTGTACATGCAAAATATAAGAACCAATAAATAAATGACAAAAACAAACAACGGATGATTTCTAGATATAAAAACAATGTTTTATCTACGGCATTCTGTTGAACATTTATTCCTCTTGGACACACTACACCGAATCGATGGATGATGCGCTGTCCAAGCACACGTCGAAGTTTACGTCCTCCCTCCAATTTAGAAAGAACAGTGACCTGTAAATCCTGTTGGCTATGCCCGGGAAGTCAAAACTGCTTGCCAACTGGGCAGTCTTGTTTATTTTTAATAGAACGTAAATGTTCAGCAAAGCGATCACGAAATCGGCGGCTAGTCTCCCCAAACATAACAGGTGATCGCGTATACTACATGTTCTGTTATACAGGTGTTGTAAACACATTGTCTGGACTGTGGACTTTACTTGTTTAATACAAAAGGACAGGTTACACATCTGGTTTTTTTGCAAACTGGCGTTTCCCGATAGTCAGCAAAAACTCTTATTGGTTTGAGAGCACTGCTGAATAAATGTTCACGAATAGTTTTGCTCCTTCTGTACGCTACATGTTAGGGAGGGGAAGGAAACACTTCGGCCTTCAGGGGTATCCTCTTGACTATATGCTAAATTCATTTAGCAAAATGTTTCTGATGACGACGTTATAGGGATGGAAATTTAGAATCAAAGGGACCCTGTCACGGTTTCTCTTTGGTTTCGGGTACAAGAGCCCGTTTTCTTTCTTTGCAGTAAACAGAGTCTAAAGCCCGGTCATGAACGGTTGGGAAGCCACGCTCAAGGAAGAAAGATGATATGAGACTACACTGTTGCCTAAAATCATTGTCATCACTTCATAGCCGCCTAAGTTGCAAAAACTTTGATTTGGGTATAGCGTCTTTGCAAGAATTAGGATGACAAGATGTATAGTACAAGTTGCAAAAAAGTTCAAGCCACCTGCCGACAAAGGTGGCGCAGTAGCTGCCTTGGATGCCAATTGTTATGTTCAAGGGGAACAAAATCGCTTATCTAATGGTCATTGCTACATGAAATTGGGTGACAACAATACCAAACAAAATAAAAAAAACAGTAGAAATATTTATTTTAGATAATATCCAAAATGAAGATCCGCCCACAGAAGTCAAACACCAGATCGTCACTTACCTCGTACGTCAGGATTTTTCATGTAACATATAATTCACAAACCTTCTAGTCCAGGAATGTCCATCGTTTCTGCATATAGTTGTTCCACGGAGAAAATATCATCCTGGGACTTACAGAAGTAGTTCGCAGCTAAAATACTTTCAAATTAAACCGGGATTTCTATGCTCATCCAGATGGGGTTGCCATGAGAACTAAAATGGATCCAAGTTTTGCTTGTTTATTCGTTGGACACCTTGAGGAAAAGATGCTCGCAGAGTTCGATGGACCGATCCCTGATCTATACAAAAGATACATCTTTGATGTTTTTGGAGCGTCAACTGACAGTGAAAGGGATCTCCAATCCTTCATTTACCTTGTGTCGTCTTACCATCTGGCCATCGAATACACTTTTTCGGTGAGCGAGTCGGAACTCCTTTCTGGACATAACCTGTAAGGTATATAAATGTAAAATCGAAACTTCGATCTTCTACAAACCCACAGATGCACGCTGCTAGTTGAACTATACATCTTGTTATCCTTGTCAAGACGCTATACCAAAATCTCAGTTTTTGCGACTTGAGCGTAATTGCAGTGATGACAATCGTTGTATACGTTTGTCTTTTGTCTTAATTGTGTTTTTCCTGTGTAATTCCCTAGCAGATTGTGGCATGTAATTATAATTTTCAGACATTGTAGGTGTTTCCTGTTGTCCCTTTTATTTCTTTTCGGGCTGTGTGATATTTCCCAATGGTAACACGTAAAATCGCAACGACTTAAACCCCTACATCGGGCTATTTTTGTGGTGTGAATTAATTCAATATAGAGAGTTCCAACAACATTTTAGGGCATGACAACCCCCCTTTTTCCTTGCTTAGTCTAGTAGGGCGAGGTTCTCAAAAACGGAAAACTTGCAATGTATTTTTGCTTGTTTCTTTCTTTATCGTTTTTTTTCTGTTTTTGTTTTTTTTTTTTTTTTTTTTTTTTTTTTATGCTAATGTGGAACGACCTACATCCTTAACCCGGGAAACCGGGGAATTCCATGTGTGGCTGACGTATTAGCTATGCTTATACTATACATGGACGGGGCGCCCAAAGCCAGATAGAACAAATATACCATGTAACCGGGGCCTTCAAGGTCAATCGTGACGTTTTCCATTATAAGTCTATGGAAATTTCTGTCACCATATACATGTTCCGAAAGGTTACGGACTTATAAAAAAAAAGGTTACGGAAAAAACCCTAATATGAGGTAATATCACGCACGGGCTCCACAACCCGCTGAGTACTCGGAGTTCCTAGTATATAGAGCCCGGAGCCAATTAAGCGGAGCTCGGTGTCCTTGTGTTGGAGCCCGGAACCCGGTGAGTGCAGCCCATTGTCCTTGTGTTGGAGCCCGAAGCACCTGGTGTTGGAGCCCGCAGTTCTTGTGTTGGAGCCCGAAGCAACTAGTGTAGGAGCTCGCAGTTCTTGTGTTGGCGCCTGAAGCACCTACTGTTGGAGTCTGCAGTTCTTGTATTGGATCCATAGTTTTGGAGACCACATCCCCATATTTAAAAGGATTGGAGTCCGAAGCCCAGATCCTGTGATATTATCCTATTAAAAGCTTGCCATATTCAGACGGGAGAACTTTTGTGTGTCTCAGTGCGGTTCGCAGGTCGGCTTTGAAGTGAGCGGGAAGCATGCAGGTGTGGCGTTTTAGGTGAGTGGGGAAGGGATCGTCGAAAATAAAAATGCATGGGAAAACAGGAACTGATGCCGGGAACCGCTTAAAATTTAGGTCGAGGACCGGGAAATGGTTACTTTTTAATAGTTCCCGTCCGGGAACGGGAGACTGTTGAGAAAAATTGACGGGATTTCGAGAACGGGACTCAACAAAGAATGAAATTTGAATATGAAGGACTGATTGCAATAAATAAATAAATTAATTAATAAATAGATGAATGAATAAATAAATAAATCAATAAAGGAATGAATAAATAAATAAATAAAAAGGAATAAGTAAGAAAGAGAAACTACACTACACTTATGGAAAAGTTATTTTTTAATTTGAAAATTGCTTATACAACTTATTTTCTTTTTGAGACATTTGGTAGCCCTAAAAAGGGCTTTTGAAAGCATATGTAAGAGATAAGCTTCTGACTTCACTTCTTCTTTGGTATCTTGACTTTCTTTTGTGCTGTAGTTTTTCTCTTTTAATGAGATTTAGCTTCCCTTCCCCTTGGCTTTGTTGTGGTTTTATTAGGTGCTGCGTGGTTTTCTGGGGGTTGATTTCTTTGCCTTTGCCTTTGGCTCGGTGGATTTCTTTCTATGTCTGTTTGTTCCTGTCCTTTATGGCATAATTGCTTTCTTTTGGTTAAACTGCTTTGGTTTGAAAGACCTTCTTTGGTTTAACAATCTTATCCTTGGCTAG
The DNA here is from genome assembly GCA_002080025.1 of Modiolus philippinarum. Taxonomy (NCBI): domain Eukaryota; kingdom Metazoa; phylum Mollusca; class Bivalvia; order Mytilida; family Modiolidae; genus Modiolus; species Modiolus philippinarum. The sequence continues at coordinate 45,367 of MJUU01013204.1, read as the reverse complement.
TTAATCCACTTCTCACATGCCGAGCTTTTCAGCCCAAGTTAGCATCAAAGGAACATATTATCGATACTTTCAAGTGTGATTTGAATTGATAAGACAATAGCAAATTGGCGTGAAGGACAATTGCCATAGAAACGACATCTCTAAACTTAATGATAAATTTTCCAGCTTGGCCAACAGTTTTAATTACCAGTTGGAAGGAAAGTTATTATCACCGAAAAATTTGAAAACCGAACGTTTTGAATGAGAAAAGCTCGGCATGACCCCAAACGAGGAGAAACCGTAACAGGGTCCCTTTGGTTCTAAATTTCCATCCCCTTAACGTCGCCATCAGTAACATTTTGCTAAATAAATTTAAACAAATAGTCCAGAAGGATCCCTTTGAAGGCTGACGTGTTTCCTTCCCCTCCCCTTACAGCATACAGAAGGGGTAAAACTATCCGTGAACATTTAGTCAGCAGTGAGTTATTTCTGACTATCGGGGAACGACAAAAGAACCAGATGTTTTACCTGTCCTTTTGTATTAAAAAAACAAAACGCGGTCCAGACAATGTGTTTACAATTCATAACGGTTTTACATCACTGTCTAGCATCCACTCCGACTCCGAATGTTTGGATTCTACTTCCGGTGTAAATATCAGAGATCGTGGGCAGATAGGCGAGACAATTTTTACAGTTCCTGTTCTTTTTTTATTACCGCGATGTTTGCTCTGAGCGTAAATTTAAGTAGGGAGGATCTTTTCATTAAAACATGGTCAATTATTGTTCAAAATGGTGATTTTTTTTGTGGGGAGGTGACGAAATCCATGCAAAATTCATTGTACCCAGTATTCATTCTATGTTAGCCCATAAAAATCCATCAGAACGAATCTGATATACCTTAAACCCGGTATTGTAGTTCTTTTGTTATTCAGCCTTGTGCCTGTAAATTTTAAGCGATGAATATACCTTTGAAACGGATAAATTTGAGTTAACAAATGAATGTCTCATTCAATGGTGTATGTGTTCGGATTTTATGAAATTTCGTGTACGGTTTGGACAAACGACAGTGTCAGGTTTTGATTTTCAGTCAAGAAATGCGGTGACTGAATAATATACAATTCTGGTCCTCGGAAGAGGTGATATCCCTAGGGTTTTAGCCAAAGGGAAATAACCTCGGCACATTTGCAATTTGGGATATTCACAGATTTCGTAGGCCGTAACTGTTTTATTATACCGAACAAACATTGGAAATATTCAATAAACATTGCAATTTTCTTATTTGCTAGTGAATAATAGGGTTAAACCATGTTTGTTGCAACTAACTGGGGTTATTCACCGATGAATAATAGGGTTATTCCATGGAAGTTATAGTTTTCTGGGGTTATTCACCGGTAGAATAAATTAAGAACGAAATTGTCAAAATTATTTCATGTCATTTGACTATGTTTCCACCAATTGAATTGATCCTTTATTATTTAAGGTATAATAATAAAAATTGTAGACATATTAACGATAAAAAAGTTGTACATCTACTTGATTCCGTGTCATATCATATTTTGGCAATTTTGTGTACATTACAATTTGAATTCTAAACTCCCGGCCGAAGAAATTCATCGAGCCAGTATTCAGTTCTTCGATTCTGACCTGAATCGGTTTTCAGGGGCCCCCGGCTACAGAGCTGCCGGAGCGTCCCCAGTTGGTGGATAGGGGAATGCCCTGTCCATGCGGGGTGGTTAGGTCATAATACGGAAATAGAAAAAAAAGAAGGAAAACGGGAAGTGTGTCAAAGAGACAACGACTCAAAGGGTAGTAATAACAACTCAAAGCCACCATAAGACTGCGAACCATTGTAGCCAAACTGTGTAGAAAAACGTCACGCTCCATGCAGTATAAAGAACCCTTTTATATTGTCTAGAGAGAGCAGAGTCACAGGGACTCGTAAAGAAGGCTAAATTTCCTGCCTCTACCCATTTCTCCTCTTTTCCAGTGGCAATCAAACTTGTTGTCCCGGTTGTCCCTTCCATCTTTGTTTCTTTCTTCTCTTGCTTATATTTTTTGAATATATTAACTTGTTCTCGTCCTGGTATAGCTGAAATATTGCTCACTGGATGTTAAACTCAAACTGATCAATCAATAAATTCTGACTGAAAAAGAATTTTATTTGGAAACATGCGAAAATTTTTATTTGAAATTAAGGAGTACAATTTATCTCCCTCCTGCATAGCTTAGTCCGATTCTGGTTTTTCATTTAAGTCTTTTTGTTTTTTGACATTGATATCTATCAAATTATACCTATTATTCACCGGGTAATAGCCCTATGAATTTACAACGTCCATGGTATAATGATATTATTCCCGCGGAAATAAACTTCAATTTACAGCGTCAGCAGTAATAACCCTATTGTTCACCGATGAAACTGTACTCACAATTTACAATGTCCATTGAATTATCCTACATTTTTAATCAACTGTTTGTTCGGTACAATAAAACAATTACGGCCATTAGATTCTCTAATTATCCAAATTTGTCAACCCTATTAAGGTCATTTCCTTTGGGGAAATAACAACAGTGGGTTAATAATTTAGGATATTCGCCTCTGCTGTGGACCATAAGGTTAGACTCTACTAAAAGACCAATCATCTACTGGAATAGTCAAAAGTAGTACTTGTATAAAGAAAGCCATGCTTCTTTCGCTTTGCATATAAATGTCAATATTGACAATATCCGAGTTCTAAAACATTCATGTCATTATGAAATACTTTCCGGATTGACTAGCATTTCGATTCAGTACCCCTCATGCATGTTTATACAGATTTTATGTAATATTTTTGCAAAATTCAAAGATTTTGCCATATTTCAAGCCCCTGTCATTTTTTAGCAAGGTCAAGAATTTGTATACTTGGCAAGGTTAAAGGATGTAAATACACTAAATGAATTAGAATAGATGAAATGCAAGTTACATTTGCATTAAAAGTTATGATTTTGCCCAGAAAAAAGCCTGAAAATGTTAAAATTAATGTTTCTCATATACGATGATACTCCTCGGAGAGGACCGTATGTACTAAACCGAAGGAAAAGAAACAAATGTTTATTAATATGTCGTTTTTTTTTCTTTTCTCACAATCAATATTTGATGACAACTTCAAGGTTGAAATAAAAATCTCACAAAAACATATTTATTGATATTTCTTTTAAGTTGTATAAATCATTCAGTTTGGTCAAATTTCCAATCCAAACCGTTTACTTATCAAAATCCTCACCGTACACTTTAAGAGAGATAGGGGTCGAGAAGACGGGGGTCTCAACCTATAATTTTTGGTACAGACGTACGGCTAAGATTTTCAAAGCACCCCTCTTCATATATTCAATATTTAGGAAACCCCTACCTATTGTAATAGGTAATTAAAAATTGTAAATATTCTATAATGTATTTTATTCATTGTTTTTATTTTGTACGGCCTTAATATTATGTAATTTGTTTGGCCTAGTTTTGTAACTTGTTTACACTAAACAATGGTCAAGGTTATTACACCTTAGAACATATAGAAATTTCTAGAATTTAAATTTAATATTTAACACATAGAATTTTCTAGAGGTTTTCCTTACATAATCATTTCAGTCATGTGATTATTATTTGATTAAAATGTTCTAGTTATATCTTGTGGATAGATTTTTCTAGAAATAATAAATGTATTTATATGAGGTAGCTGAAAAGGGTTAAGGCAGTCAGTTTAATAAGTTTATACAGGTTTAATTAGTTTATATAGGATTTTCACGCACATCTTTTGTATTGGAAATCGACATTAATTATTGTGAATCTATTATCAACTATTTAGTGAGGATTATAAGGAATATTCTATTGGACATTTATTGGTGGAATTAAGTTAACTGGTCATTGGATTATTACTTGGACTTCATTATTGTCAGATAATTTAAATATTGTATTTAATTTGTAAAATAATTGTTTTTTTGTCTGATTAAAAAGTTAATTTGAGCCAATTTTGTTTTTCATTATTGCTGGCAAATTATTGGTCATTTCTACCACATAACAGAAATTGGGGGCTCGTCCGGGATCTTCGAAATTGTTTAAAAAAATTATTATATTTTTGTTAAAAGAAAATTTCTTAAAAAGTCAGCAATAAAATTTTTTCAAGATGTCATTTGATCCAGAACAATTCATGTCTATGTGTCAGGTGGAGAATTTTGAGAAGCTTAAAAAGGATGAATTAATTATCTTAGGAAAACATTTGAAATTGAATGTCAAATCTGAAATGAGAAAATTTGAAATTCAAAATGTGATTGCAAATTATTTGGTTGAAGAAGATTATTTTGATAAATCTGTTTTGGCGACTTTTGGCATTCAAACGCCTGATCTGGAAATTAAAAAATTAGAAATTCAGAAAAAATTAGAAATAAGAAAATTAGAAATAGAGGAAAGACAGGCAGAAAAAGAAAGAGAGTTTAATTTTCAATTAGAACTGAAAAAACTAGAATTAGCCGAAAAGAATCAACACCTTTCTCAGAGTTCTTAGACTTTTGATGTTGCTAAAAACATCTGGTTGGTCCCTCCTTTTCAAGAAAAGGATGTTGACAAATATTTTCTGCATTTTGAGAAAATAGCTCAGAATTTAAAGTGGCCAAAACACAATTGGTCAATGTTATTACAAAGTGTGTTAATTGGTAAAGCCAGGGAAATTTACACTCAATTGTCAGTAGAACAGGCTTCAGATTATGACACTGTAAAAGAGTTAATTCTTAAAGCCTATGAACTGGTCCCTGAAGCTTACCGGCAAAAATGTAGGAATGCAGAAAAACAGAGTGACCAAACCTTTGTAGAGTTTGCTAGAACAAAAGAGCAACTATTTGATCGTTGGTGTTCATCAAAGAAAATAAATAACAATCATGAGAAATTACGTCAGCTAGTTTTAATTGAAGAATTTAAAAGATATATTAATACTGACATTAAAACTTATATTCATGAAAAAAATGCAGAAACTTTGGAAATTGCTGCACGTTTAGCTGATGATTTTTCACTTACACATAAAACACAATTTTTTAATAAACCACAGAACTTTTTTAGAAATCAAAATTATTCCACCAATTTTTCACCCAAACCAACAAATGATTTAAATAGTAGGCAACGTCCAGTAAATAGCTCGTCCAAGTCCTATCCTCCCTTACAGTCACAGAGACCATTTAAGTCGATTTCGTGTAATTATTGTAAGAAGGAAGGCCATTTAATATCTGACTGTTATAGGTTAAGGCAAAGGAAGGAAAGTGAAGTTAAACCCAGTGGTTTTGTTGAGTCGTCACAATGTTTACCTCATTTTGGTACAGATGTGCATAGTTCTTTTTCTGAGGTGAAGTCTGTTTCTGATCCTGTTAGTAAGGTCGAGGTCAAATCCCCATCTATTTCCATATGGAGATTTTTGAACCATTTATTAGTGATGGTTTGGTGTCGCTTTCGAGTGATTTTTGTAATTCTACCTCTATTCGAATTCTAAGAGATACTGGAGCCTCTCAGTCTTTTTTGTTGGCGGAAACCCTGCCGTTTGATGATATTTCTAGTACTGGTAGAAATGTTCTTATTAAAGGGGTAGATTCTAGTGGTTATACTGCTATTCCTCTCCATAATGTTTATTTTTCTTCGGATACTGTTTCTGGACCTGTGACCTTAGGTATCAAGTCATCATTGCCCTTTGAAGGTGTTCAACTTCTTCTTGGTAATGATTTAGCTGGGGATAAAGTTCAAAGAAATCCTATTGTGACAGACAAGCCTTCTTTTAATCAAGTTCCTGATTCTGTTGAACAGGAGTTTTCTGAGTTGTATCCTGCGTGTGCAGTTACTCGTGCTATGAAAAAGAAATGTGTGGAAGTTCAGAAAGTTTATGAAAATAGCACTGATGGTTTTGATTTATCGGATACATTTATGAGTCAGTTTAGTGATGTTAGTGTTGAAACAAGCAAGCCTTTGGAGTTTTCTGATAGTTCAATGGTTCAAGGTGGTGGTTTTTCTATGTCTACGTTTAGCAGTGAGCAACATAAAGACCCTAAAATTTCACGTCTTTTCAATAGGGCTGTTGATAAAAGTTAGTCTATGCAAGAACCTTTTACTTATTTCACCAAAAATGGTATTCTTATGCGTAAATGGAGACCTTCTGATGTATCTGCTAATGCAGAATGGGCAATAAAGTATCAAATTGTTGTACCAAAGAGGTATAGAGCTGAGATATTAAGCATGGCCCATGATACTCCCTTGTCGGGACACTTAGGTATAAATAAGACTTACAACAAAATTTTAAATTATTTTTATTGGCCTAATCTTAGAAAAGATGTCTCCAATTACTGCAAATCTTGTTATACATGTCAGTTAGTAGGCAAACCAAACCAAATTATTCCAAAAGCACCTCTTCAGCCAATACCTGCCTTTGAGGAGCCTTTTAGTAGAATATTAATAGATTGTGTAGGTCCTCTACCAAAAACTAAATCTGGTAATAAGTACATGTTAACTATCATGTGTGCATCCACAAGGTTCCCTGAAGCCATTCCTTTAAGAAATATAAAGACTAAGACCATAGTTAGAGCTTTAACTAAATTTTTTACTTTGTTTGGCCTACCTAAATCTATTCAACCAGACCAAGGTTCAAACTTTATGTCAGGCTTTTTTCAGCAAGTAATGTATGAATTAGGCATTAAACAGTACAGATCATCTGCATATCACCCTGAAAGTCAAGGCGCCTTAGAGCGATTTCATCAAACCTTAAAAAATATGATGCGGACCTACTGTTTTGACACAGAGAAAAATTGGGATGAAGGAATTTCTTTTCTTTTATTTGCTGTAAGAGAAGCAGTCCAGGAATCATTAGGTTTTAGTCCCTTTGAATTAGTTTTTGGACATACAGTTAGGGGACCACTCAAACTTTTAAATGAGAAAATTTTATCTGATGAAAAAGACCATTTAAATCTCCATGATTATGTTTCAGACTTTTGCACAAAACTTGTAAAAGCTTGTGAACTAGCCAATAAAAATCTTAAATCTAGTCAAGATTCTATGAAAGCTAAATATGACCAAAATCCTGTAAAACGTAATTTTGACCCTGGTGATAAAGTACTTGTATTACTCCCTGTTCCTGGAAAGCCACTAGAAGCCAGATATTTTGGTCCATATATTGTTGAAAAGAAAGTCAGTGATTTAAATTACATTATTAAAACACCTGACAGACATAATAAGTTGTGTCATGTTAATATGATAACACCTTATGTAAATAGAAATAATACAAATATTGTACATTCTGTAAATATAGTTAGTGTTGACCCTGACAATTCCGAAAATGACTTTTGTGAAAAGATTGATTCGCCATCTATCAAACCGAAGCTGGAAAACTCACAGATTCTACAAGATTTGGATTTGAAACTTCAACATTTACCAACGATTCAAAAGGAACAGTTAAAACAGTTACTCAGTGATTTTGAACATTTGTTTCCGGACATTCCGACACGAACTGATAAAATATTTCATGACGCTGATGTTGGTGATTCAGTACCGATTAAACAGCATCCATATCGACTGAATCCGATCAAACAAAAGTACCTGCATGATGAAATTCAGTATTTGTTAAAAAAAATGACTTTATTGAACCTAGCAAAAGCAATTGGAGCTCGCCTTGTATTCTAGTGCCAAAACCTGATGGAACTTATCGCATGTGTACGGACTATAGAAAATTAAACAGTGTTACAAAAACTGACTCATTTCCAATTCCGCGCATTGATGACTGTATTGATAAAATTGGAAATGCTAAATACATTACAAAAATTGACTTATTGAAAGTTCCTCTTACAGGGCGTGCAAAAGAACTTTCCGCTTTTGTTACACCCGATGGACTATTCCAATACAAAGTGATGGCTTTTGGAATGAAAAATTCGCCTTCAACTTTTCAGCGTCTCATCAACAGTGTTATTTCGTGAATTGACGGTTGTGAAGCATACATTGATGACATTCTTATATATAGTGACACTTGGGAAGAACATCTTCAGATACTTCGAACTTTTTTCGAACGTTTAAGCAGTGCTATGCTAACAGTCAACCTCTCCAAGTGTGAATATAAACTATTTAGGACATGTTGTAGGTCAGGGTCAGGTAAAACCTATTGATGCTAAAATTAGTGCAATTCTAGTTTTCCTAAACCTGTGAATAAGAAACAATTGATGCGTTTTCTGGGAATGGCTGGATATTATAGAAAATTTTGTCAAAACTTCTCTTCAATTAGTGAGCCTTTGACCAAATTATGGAGAAAAAATGTAAAGTTTATTTGGTCCAAAAGTTGTGATGAGTCATTTGAAGAACTAAAAGCCATCCTAGAAAGTGCGCCAGTTTTAGCAACACCTAATTTTGATTGTCAATTTAAATTGGCGGTAGATGCCAGTGATGTTGCTGCTGGCGATGTTTTGTTACAAGAAGGTAAAGATGGTATAGACCATCCTATTTGTTATTTTTCTAGAAAATTTAATAAGCACCAGAGAAATTACTCCACAATCGAAAAAGAATGTTTGTCTTTGATTTTGGCTTTACAACATTTTGAAATTTATGTTACAGCAATTCAGCCTATCATTGTATATACTGATCACAACCCTCTTAAATTTATTCATAAAATGAAAGATAAAAATCAAAGACTTTTGAGGTAGAGTTTGACTTTGCAAGGTTTTAATCTAGACATAAGACACATTAAAGGAAAAGATAATGTCATTGCAGACGCATTGTCAAGAGCTTGATCAATTTCATAATACCTCATTGTTTATTTTAAATGTTTTTCATTGCATTCAAACATTTTCTTTTGGGGGGAGGTGTTATTAAATATTGTAAATATTCTATAATGTATTTTATTCATTGTTTTTATTTTGTACGGCCTTAATATTATGTAATTTGTTTGGCCTAGTTATGTAACTTGTTTACAATAATCAATGGTCAAGGTTATTACACCTTAGAACATATAGAAATTTCTAGAGTTTAAATTTAATATTTAACACATAGAATTTTCTAGAGGTTTACCTTACATAATCATTTCAGTCATGTGATTATTAGTTGATTAGAATGTTCTAGTTATATCTTGTGGATAGATTTTTCTAGAAATAATAAATGTATTTATATGAGGTAGCTGAAAAGGGTTAAGGCAGTCAGTTTAATAAGTTTATACAGGATTAATTAGTTTATATAGGATTATCACGCACATCTTTTGTATTGGAAATCGACATTAATTATTGTGAATCTATTATCAACTATTTAGTGAGGATTATAAGGAATATTCTATTGGACATTTATTGGTGGAATTAAATTAACTGTTCATTTGGATTATTACTTGGACTTCATTATTGTCAGATAAGTTAAATATTGTATTTAATTTGTAAAATAATTGTTTTTTTGTCTGATTAAAAAGTTAATTTGAGCCAATTTTGTTTTTCATTATTGCTGGCAAATTATTGGTCATTTCTACCACATAACACTATTCATATATTTATTTTGAGTATCCTGACTCAATCAAATATTGTAATCTATATATGTATTATTGCTGCCAATGGAAATAGTGCACACTGGACACTGTTATTGTAATATAACTCGCATTTAATTTAATTTCAATGACATTTAATCTCAATAATTAAGATTAAATGTAACACAGACATGAATTTATTAATGGCATGCCAAATTATGTACCTATAGATATAACAGATTTATGAAAATTGCATTCCATTGATCTATTCGACTTGTCGAAAAAGTGACCCATTCCAGCGATAGGCGGGTGACATGAATACCAAAATTTCATTTTTAATGGACCCATGGAACACACAGCTTAACTGTATATCAATGGAAAGGAAAATGTCTGTACTTTCAGATTTGACCGTTCGTCAAAATATAATATGGTGCAGATTTTGTAAAATGTAGGTCAAAGGTCAAAAATTCAATTTTCACCTTTCATGGTCTGGCACCAGAATAGATGATTTTTAGAGAACGTGGATTTTATTAGTTGAGATTACAGATTAGTAATGTATCTGTGAATTGTTATCAAAACATGTGTATGGTATGACGCTGACTGACGTTACGTTGACGTTTTCGCTCTAGGTACAAGTAAACACCATAAAAGTTAGATGGCTTTAATACTAAATGACCTTGATCTTTAGATAGGTGAAATGCTATATAATTAATAGACCATTTGCCAATTCAAACGGAATTCCCGAATTTGACCTCGCGTTTTACAAACTTGGACAAAGGGAAGCAACTCTAGACCGGACAAACACGGTTAGTTTCCAACGTAAACTAACCAAAATGTAAAAATTATTTTCTCTTGACCTGTAAGGATTCCAAACTTCGACTTTGGTGAACTTTATCAAAATAATTTGACCTTTTATGTGCCTGTTTGATTTGCTTTATATCCCAATAGATTTCATATACCAGAATGCTGATTTATAAGGGTTTCTTCGGTAAATGTGACAACCTGTCCGGTGTCACGTGACGTTGATTGAGTCAAAATTTTAAAGAACGGAACCAAAGTCGGTAATTGGCAAATCACCTATTATTTATACAATTTAGTTAAAATATATCACAAAATAAATAAAAATGTAAAGGCACAAAGTGACGCAAAACCCCCTAATATGCCTAGCTTACACCAACAACGTTTGCATATAATACAGTGTTTTAAACGATCTGAGTCTCCTGTTAGTTCTAAAGCCCACCAACCGCGACAAGGTCGGAGACTGTCTGGAAGGGTTTTT
>MJUU01013204.1:5491-34594 GCA_002080025.1 Modiolus philippinarum | reverse complement strand
ATGGGGTATTGGGGTAATATATTTACATATTTACACAATACACAATCTATTTTCTTCTCCATCTCAATGGTACAATGCACAATCTATTTTCTTCTCCATCTCAATGCATTTCATTTCGTATGGTACCGTACAAGCAATCAAGGACTTCATTTCATTAGGACCCCGCCATGAAATGGCGGCGCCCTATAGTAATCAGCCTGTCCGTCCGTCTGTCCGTCCGTCCGTCAGCGTTTTCTATGTCGTACGATAACTCAAAAATGCCTTTACAGATTTTATGATTTTTTTTTACTCAAAGTTGCACTTGACTGAAGGAAGCTCCCTTTCGATTTTGAAGAAAATCGGAAAATGATTTTTGGGAAAAAACTTCATTTTATATGAAAAAGTGCATATTTTGAGAATTAGCTCTGTGTCGTACCATAACTCAAGATTGCTTTCAGGAATTTTATTGGTTTTGATACTCAAGGTTGAAGTTTACAAAAGGAAGCTCCCTTTTGTTTTTGTGGAAAATCTGAAAATGTTTTTGGGGAAAAAACTTCATTTTTATAAGAAAAATTGCATATTTTGAGAATTAGCTCTATGTCGTAAGATAACTCAAGATTGCTTTCAGGGATTTTATTGATTTTGATACTCAAGGTTGAACTTTACCAAGGGAAGCTCCCTTTTGTTTTTTGGAAAATCTGAAAATGATTTTTGGGAAAAAACTTCATTTTTATATGAAAAAGTGCATATTTTGAGAATTAGCTCCATGTCGTACGATAACTCAAGATTGCCTTCAGGGATTTTAATGATTTTGATACTCAAGGTTTAACTTTACCAAGGGAAGGTCCCTTTGGTTTTTGTGGAAAATCTGAAAATGATTTTTGGGAAAAAACGTCATTTTTATATGAAAAAGTGCATATTTTGAGAATTAGCTCTATGTCGTACGATATTTTGATACTCAAGGTTGAACTTTACCAAAGGAAGCTCCCTTTCGTTTTTGTGAAAAATCTGAAAATGATTTTTTGGAAAAAACGATCATTTTTTTATGAAAAAGTGCATATATTGAGAATTAGCTGTATGTCGTACAACAAATAAAAATTCCCATCAGGGATTTATATGATATACACAAGGTTGGTCCTGATCAAAGGAAGCTCCCTTTTGTTTTTGAGGAAAATCTTATTTCCATGAAATTCCGCAGTCAGGTTTTTAGGACACACAAGGGGGCGGGGCCCTTTCTGACTTTGTCAGTATTCTAGTTTTATATGGTACCGTACAAGCAATCAAGAACTGCATTTCAATTCATATGGTACCTTAAAAGCAATCAAGGACTGCATTTCATTTCATATCGTACCGTATAAACAATCAAGGAATACTTTCTACAAAACGTAGTATATCCAGATAACACAATGGCCAACATTAAAAATATCACATGTGATGTAATACGTTCTCATACTTTATATTCAGGTTTCATATGTCACTTCGTCATCATCATCGTCAGTCTTTTGTTGACGTGTCAAACTGTTTGAACAAAGATCACTGCCCTGACAAGGGCATAACTCAGTACAGGACAGGCTTTGCTCATAGCAAACACATGAGCTGTTACATATTTTTGTACCTTTACAAGAGCAGATCAGATCCTGGACGAAGTCCGATGACATCATACCAGTAAACAGAATTGGTGTAAGACCCTTGCTACTTTTTTGCCAACCATAGTCAAAAGGAGAACCTATGTGTGGTGGATTTGCTTGGTGAAATGTCATCCAAACCTTTGTTTGAATGCATGCTCTAAGGACATGTTGTTTAAAAGACGATTCACTTGGTGGGAGTCGTGCAAGGAATGGCTCTTTACTGGTTGCTAGTTTGACACGCAACTTGTTTATATCGTTATGACAAGATTTAAACTTACCTTTATGATCATATAACTTAGAAACAAGTTTTCTGGCAGCACTAACAGAGTTTTCAGGATCAGAATTTTCAAGCTGCACTAGACCAGACAAGTCTTCGGCTGATGTTTTTAACAATTTAAACAGAGACTTTTTCCCTATGCCAAAAATGGAAGAGGTTGTGTCAAAACCAGTCAGAGTCAGGGCTGATGGCAAAATCTGACAAGTGATATTTGACAGTGAGCTACATAAATCATGTACTGGAATATAGCGCCTGCCATATTTATTGCTGCTAACCGATCCCATAAGAAGCCAAAGTTCTTCTGTATGTTTCATAAGGGGAAAGTAATGGACACACAGAACCAAGATGCAGAGTCTGTTCACTGTTCTTCCTCTTACAGTGGAATTTCCAAATTGTTCATCAGCATGTAAGGCCTGTAGGATAATTCTGGTTTTGGCTTCCTCCTGTGTGCTGAACAAACATAAATAATCAGTGACGTGATCGCTAACTATTTTTCTGACCATCTCGGGATTTTGGAAGGCTTCTGCTAAATACAATATTTGGCCGTTTTGTAAGGGGCGGTCAGCGATATAGGAATTTGATATGAAATCCCCGAGGAAGGAGACGAGGGCCTGTTTATTTTTGTTGTTGCCAAGAAATTTTTTCCAGTCTGGAATACTGCATCCTTCATTTACCTGGTAAATCCTATGACCACAAGATGCTTGGGATCGACGTTCTCTTTCAGCAGATTTAATTGAGTCTGTGACATCATATCGATCAAACACATCTGCAGTTGTTGATGCTGTTGCAAAATGTGCTGACTGTTGTTTCAAATAAAATACAGCAAGATCAGCAAAACGAGAAAATTTCTTTACATCCATTGACTGGATGACACCCATGCCATCTCTGATTAACACTGTGTGTGATGGTTCAAATGGGGGAAGTATGTGGGATGAAGAGGTTTCAAGTTCATGGGCGAGATCAGATTTAACACATCGTCGCATTGTGCCATCATCATGAAAAAGAGAGGTAGGTATAGGTCCAATGGGAAATGAGAGCAATTTGTCTACCGTTACATCATCTCTAGATTTCGTAAGTGCCAAAGCCCGTCGAAAGATAAGTTCAGGGTTGATGTTACTATTAACAATTCATTTGAGTTTTGTCTTTTTGTTCATGTCGGAAAATCTTTTTAAGTTTGATCTTTGAATTGGCCCATAAAAACTTCCAGACTTACCCTCAGACAAAGCACTATCAATGAATTTCTTGACCAAGGCATTACTGGTATCAACTGCTTTTAAGAGCGATTCTTGAACCTCTTTTGATGCATGAAGACCTGTTGATATAATATTAATCAATTCACAAGGATGCTGTATAGTGTCGAAGGGATTTACCATTTTCTCCTGTAAATGACTGACCAGATCGAGGACTTGCTGGTCATCTCTTTTCATAGTAGCAGGCCTGCATTCATCGTGCTTGTCATCATCCTCAAGAACTAATCCTGATCTCGCTTTCATTTCTGCACTGAAATGACCAACTATATGCCGTGTAAGGTTCCACCTGATCAGTGCAGATTTTTGTCTGGATAAACCTGCAATGCCTCAATTTCCTTTGCTGTCTTTGATGACCGTCTTTTCAGTGGCCATATCACTCCACAACCCATTAAAGGAACCAACATTTTGACGTATGGCGATAAAACCGTCGTTAAAGCTTGATTGAAGTTCAGGCGGGAGATCGAGCATGTCAAGTATGTATACAGGAATCCTGTTTCTGTTAGTAACAAATAGAAATTGCAGCATTGAACGCACTGAAGTCAAGTACAATAACCAAAAGCCATTCCTCTCAGCCCGGATATTTTGTAACATTACTTCAACAGCTTGTAGAAACAGATCCCAGTACTGAAAGGTTTGAGAAACAGCACAGCTCATTTTGCGAAACTCTTTGAGAAGGGGTGAAAGATGTTTTTCATACAAAGAATTGAAATCGGCGATATCCGTACTAAAAGAAGATTTATCGTCTAAAAACTACCATAGCACCTCAGTAAAGCATCCCAGCATCATTTGGTATGTTTGTATGACGATCATTTGTCCTATACCATTCAAAAAAAAAAAAGAAGGCAGACAAACTGACATGACTGCTTCATATGCAAGTGTAAGACCTCGCACTGCTCTGTTGAACTGTTTTCCAGAGAGCATTTGCTCAACTGTGCACGACGCATATACACCAGAATCAACGAGCAAATCCACAAGACCTCCATCTCCCCATTTTTTTTCCAATCGACGCTATAAAGCAGGACAACGTGTGGAACCCTCCTTATCGTAAGATGTGATCCTGAAATTCAAGAGGCTTTGACCACTTTACCTGCTGTGCAACAGCATACAACTGCTAATCAAAGGTCTGAACAGAAAACCGTTGATCAGCTTTTCTACACCTGTCAACACACCTTTTCATGGTAGTGTACACAGTTGCCATATCGCTAGGTTTGGAATCTACAATAGGAGCATATGTTACTGCACTGTATGTTGGACTTTTTCTGGAAGTTTCACGATTATATCCTGTCCAAAAAGGAATAACCTGATGATCAGTTAATGGCTGCCATGCAATCGGAAACTCAACAACATTTCTTGAGAGAAGTCTTAAAAATAACCAAGTTTGGTCTGATGTTTGGGCATTTGGGACATCATAGGAAAGAATCTTTTCATAGGCATCAGAGCGATGAATTGGTTCCATTCGTTCCTTTGGGTTATTGTAAGGAAGACAACTGATTATGGTAGCCGTTGTTTCACTTAGTGGAAGGGAACGCTCTTGAGTACCTTTGATCTTGATATCAACAGGTAAACCAGAGGAAAAACGCTGAACCTGGAAGACAGCCCTAGCCATAGAGTGGAACGTATCCTTTCCGTCAATAGTTTCTGTATTGATATCCACGTTGTCCGCGCCTTCTTGAATTAAATCAATTCCGCCGCACGATGAAACAATTCCATGAGGAACATAGGTGCCACTTTCAATTTTGTTAATCTCATGGTCAGCTAGACTAGTAAGATAGCGTCTTAGTTTGTTGTAAGAAGCACAAAACCCATGACTGTATAATGTTTCTACAAGTTGTTTGGATCCATGAGCATGATGCATTTGTAATGCCAACCCTAAATGAAAAGGTGTGAAAGAATTTCTATTCATAGAAACTATGCATTCTGCTAATGCCATACACTTGCGCAACTTTTCTGAAGATAATTCATAGTCTTCATTTACAGCTGCGTACGAACCATTATCCAAAAGCCAACACAAAAACATTTTTAAAGCAGATGGCATAATCTCAACAGAATGGTTAATTGACGTGTCGGAAGGCAATGGATATTCATCACTTGGCATTTGAACCTCACTAATCTGCTTCCGTAAAATACCAGCAGCTGCATGAAGTATTTGTTCTTCATCGCATACTGTCCCATCAACATTGCTCAGGTCATTGATACCTACAGAACTCATTTCAGCTTTTAAACGGTTAGCTGTGTCAATGGCTTCAGGGAGGGAAATAGAACTACTATAAACAATATTGGACATACCCTGCCCTTTCTGAGACTGTATGACAATGGAATCCCCAAACTGTTTTTGCAGTTTTTGTTTAAGTCGGTATGTTGTATAGCTTTCCCCGAGCGTCAAGGGGAAGAAAAGAAGTAAATTTGTGTAATAAATGTGTCAGATAGAATACCTTTTTGTGCACTAGTAGGTCATCCTTGATTGAAGAAACAAACAATTCAAACGCATTTTCATGTTCAGATTTTGGGAGTTCTTTGTTATCATCATTTTTATCATTGTAATGCATGCTGAATGGTACATAGCATTATCTACAAAACCGTCACAGGAAATTTTATAAACCATGTCATTGTCGGATGTCTTTGTTGCAACATTTAGTATCTTTTTGATTCGCTCATCTGAAGATATTTTATGAAGCTTTTTGTCTTGTTTAAATGTCTTGTATTTACAGAATATACAAACAGTCCAATCAGTGACAGAAAGTCTGCTTGATCGCGTCATCGGGCCAATACTTTCTTGACTAGTAGGTTTTTGCGTAGAAGTTGTACTTTCACATAGATCAGCGTCAAAAAATACTGAAGCAGACAAATTGTGTTTATTTGTGAAAGATTTATAGCAACTTTTATGATATTTAATGTTTTCAAATGGGACATTTTCAATTGTTTTATATTCGTCCACTAGTCGTCTGTAAACTTCATCTTTCCGTTTGTCAACAGCAGAGAGAAAATTTGTTTTCCCTTTGCCAGTTGGGAGGCACAATTTCGCGGAAGTAAATACTTGACAAACAATATACATCGCTGCCAATCAATAGAAGGTTTTCCCTTTTTAGCAGAAGGTGGTGATATTTTTACGGAACTATGATTGTCTGACATAACTGAGAAAAAAACTGATCTTAATACGGAAATTTAAATATCGTTTTCCGTTACGGGTCTTTAATTAGACATCGCAGTTTATCGACAGAGAAAATACTTAAAATGTCATGTTTTCTCATTAATTGATGAATCAATAAAAAATGTTGATGTTAGAAGACACTTGTACAATATATTTAGCAAATACGCAATACATTTATTGTAAAATGACAAGCACACTTCAACGTAATGTGTTCGATTAACACGGTGTGCTCGACTAATAATAAGAGTGCAAAAACAAGGTCGGACTAGTTAAGTTTTCCGTATTTCAAAAATATCGCAAAAACCGCATTATGCCAATGATTTTGAATCGCTTAACATGTGCAATCCGAAGAAATTGATTAACAAGTATTCAATTGATATAGAAAAGCTACAACAATGCTAACATAATTTCAAAAAGATAAATAGATTGACCCGTACTTGCGAGTTATGTCAACAAAAATATTAAAAATACATAAAACTGTTAAAAATTTACATAATCCAATTGCGTTTGATGAGTTTCTATATTTCTTAATCTTTTATTTATGTTATGCGTATATAGTTTAGGGGGAATGTAAAGATTAATAAACAATAAAAGCGTAAAAGCACGGGAGGTCATTTCTCTCTTTTGAAATTAATTTCCCAGTTTTATATCAATTTTACAAAAAATGCACCATACGATTTTGTGACGACCGGGTGAAAAAAACAGTATAGACATTTACCTTTAATTTGAAGTGAAATTTAGCCGTGTGTTAGGTGGGTGCATTAACGTCAATAACTAAGCGTCTTTTTACGAAATGCCACTGCACTAGTACGTCTGTGTATACCAAGATACAGGAAGAGACCCCCGGGGTTTTAATAGCTGTATCAACTAAATTGTTTGAAATGGCATTTCTATTCAAGTTAGGAGATATCATTCTTTGCTACTTTGGTGCTTATTAATTAGTAAGATTAATTCGGTAAATTATTCATTATTCGCTGACTTCCGTTCAAGATTAAATTTTGTAGACTGTATGATATGAATGAAACAAAGATCGTACATACTTAAAGGTACTTTCGGACATTAATCAAGTCCACTGCTAAACCAGTGACACATTAACAGGGACTTGAATCATGTTTACACTACAGAACTTTAAACCGGAAGTAGAATCCAAACATTAGGAGTCGGAGTGGATGCAAGACAGTGTATAACAGAAAATGTAATGTACGCGATTATCTGTAAACTGTTCTCTAAACTATATGTTGGGGGAGAGTAGCCGTCGATTTGGTGATCGCTTTGCTGAACATTTACGCTCTTTTTAGATATTAACAAGACCACCCAGTCGGCAAACATATATGTCTTCCTTGACACAGCCAACAGGATCTACAGGTCACTGTTCTTACTAAACTGGAGGAAAGTCGTGACTTTCGACATGTGCTTAGACAGCGCATCATCAATTGCCTCGGTACAATGCGTCCAAGAGTAATAAATGTTAAAGGTATCAAACCACCAATTCAACCAATCAGAGTTGGGGCGTATGAGAAAATAGACCTTTTATATCTAAAGATAGACTTTGTATTCTTGCACATTTAAAACTATTCAAGGGAATTTGATGAATGATACACCCATTTAAACATTGATATATTAGGTTTATTTTAATACCAAGGTTAATTGAGCAGGTGTAATTTTAGATCACTTAAAGGAGGGGAATTCCCAAGGACTATTTTTGCGCAATGTTGTGACGTCGTGGTACGCATTTAACGGTGGCTTTCCCCGACACACCGGGATTCTCTTAGAAGGCTTTAAAGGTCTGATGAAAATTTGATATAATGTACGTGCGTTTCACGACAGGTATGGTCTTGGGAAGGTTAAACTTAAGATAAATTGTCCAGGGAGGTTTGAAAATACCAAATTTTAGTTGAAAATGTTAAAAAAATGAATTGGTGGTTTCACAACTAAACAGAATGCCGTAGATAAAACATTGTTTTATGTCTACAAATCATTTCGTTGTTAGTTTTTTGTGATTTATGAATTGGTTCGTATATTTTGCATATACACTGAACGTTATAATTTTTTTTTCTTTTTTTTTCTTTTTTGATGTTCGAATTACAGGACTTATATTTTTAGTTTTTTTGTTGGAGACAACAGTATTGACACGTGTCTCGGTCCAAGGTGATCTGTTCTCTTTACACCCTCTCAAAAAGAGCTATCTCCGAAAATTTTGGGCTCTTCTCTTTTGTATACTAGTACAATGTACTTTCATATTTTAATTGTATTTCATATTTCTATTTCGTTGTTCTTTGCATTTACGACAGCTACACAATCATTTTTACTCTGTCTATTTTATATAAAAAAATAGTGTGAGACATTTTGTTTTTCTTCCTGGTTTACAAAATTAATTCCATCGTGATATCTATGAAAAACTTTTTATATTTTCCATAAGTGTTTTATTATATTTGGATCCACAAATTCGTCTCTTTACAGAAAAAAAATGTTGTTTTGTTTCTATCTAGTTTTTTTATATCAAAATTGCTTATAAGAACGAAAATAACTGTAACGTCTTAAAATGAATATTAATTTGTCATCATGTTGAATAATATAAATCAATGTGTTGTTTTATATACTATTCATCTGTTCATCTTTCTCATCTTTCAGTTCTAAGTGCGTACAGGAATATTCCGAAAACGGAAAAGCCAATCAAACTTCTATACCTGTGCATTTTGTTCCAAGCTTCAATTTTTGAACGTACCCATTCACCACCTAAATAAAATACAAAGAGAGGTAAATATGAGTAATTGCTTCGCTATGATCAAGAACGTATATTTAGATATACTAGTTCTTATATAATTTGTTAATTAGAAAATACGATGACATGATTGGCTGCATTGCCTTCCGGTAGCAATTTCCGAAGTCGTTTAATTTTCGATAGATTACGTTGACCGAATTACATTTAAGTAGGTACTCCAACGAAAAAAAAATGAATATTCGCATTCAATGAAAATAATGGTGCAAAGAGATAGTTATCTGCTTAAATAATAAGAAATTGAACTTTTAATCCCCCAAAATTTACATTAAGAATAAATAAGCATCATTAAAAAAATACAATTTTCCCACTTCCGGTATTTTTTAATCTTCGCATTTACCAGTTCTGTAGAGAGCTAAGGAAAAACTGGTTCAAAATTATTTGGAGTTACTGCGCTTTGGCCACTTATTGAGATTAACTACGAAGAAAACTCAAGAAAACTACAAAAAACAACTTAAAGTTAAAATTGCCGTGCACCTACGTGCATTCATTAATCTATTTGAAACTTTACAATTGAAAAGTATGAGTTATAATTAAATTACAGCACTTAACGTGGGTCTTCATGCACCATGTCATCATTGGTTATTTGTGCAATGAAAATTGACAAATCATAAAACTTTGCTAAGAAAATTCATCATTGGAGTACCTTATTTAAGTTCACATTATTATTGCATACCCCAAGACATTTGAAAAGAACTAAAACATGTTTTGTATTTTATAGAAAAATAACTCACTTATCACAAAAATTAATCGAATAATAAGGATAAAACACCGCCTCAAAGTAATTTATTCCAGTATAAACGACACCAAGCCACGCACTTATATATCATAAAGTCATTGAGTGCCTTTTTATTACTTTTGGGTTATGAGTTTCAATATTATTGGATTCTTATTCTGATGAGAGGTTACTCTTTGAAACATGTGAACAGCATAACGAAAACTGTATATTACGCAACGTTTTGGTATTTTTGTATTTTATTTGTTGCGAGTGGATTGGTCCCGTTTATACGTTGATATTTTTTAAAACGGTGTTTAATCCGATAATAAATGGAAATACTTACGCCTACAATTTAAGACATGGCACAAATTACTCATTATGTTTAATATACTTAATTGTGTGCCTTGTCCTATTCATATCTTACCAGACTTATTAGAGAACTTTATTTAGTGGAGTGACAAAGAATTAGTTTTCATTTTAATTATTATCGTGCAGATATCTAGTAAATTTTTGTTCATATGGATTGGATTTGGATGATTTTAAAACTACCACTTTTCTGCAGGCTTTTATTTACAAGGTCGATAATTAGGAAACTAACCCTGTTTTTGGACAACGTCCTCTTCCAACAGCTTATCCCTATCTGGCTTCATACGGAACACTGACCAAGGAATTATAGTGGCAAACAAGCCAACTCCGACTAGCCAAAGATATTTTTTGTCGGATTCATCCAAGAAATACACCAAGGTTGATGTTACCAAAGGCGTTATAACCAGGCCTTCCTACAAAAGCAATGTAATTTAGAAAGTATATATGAAATTTCTATGAAAAGCTTTGTGTGAACATAACTACTTCCGTGTATCTTGAATTTCAACACCTCAATGTTAAATCTGTATAAATCAAAAATATTTCGACACAAAACCTGAAAGTTACAACTAGTCATTAAATTACACAACATAAAAGGAGACGTATTTTTTCAAATATTTAAGTATTAAATTGTAATTTTTACATTAATTTTGTTTATCGTTGTATTTAATCAACAGTTTTTATCAATAAACGCAAGCAAACAAACCTGCAATCTTGACCTTCTAAAGTAAAATTCCTTCCAGTATCTCACCACATCTTCGTCGTTTTTTACTTTTCTTAACGCTGGAATATCTACTATATTGGCACTTAAAGCACAACCTGTAAATATGCCTACTAGTCCTGTTGTTTCTAACTTCAAAACGTCTATAAGTTTTAAAGCCATAATAATAAATGCGCATTCAACTGATAGATGGGCAGGTTTAAAATACTATCATTTTTTAGTGTCACTTGCGAAGGCAGGTCGTACTAATATGTAACATGATCTAACATAATGCAGTCAATCAATACACGACGAAAACCCTGAAAATTACTGAGTCATGTTAAATGTACAAGTAGTCTTCTATGACTTTTTTTCAATTTCAGATATCTGTACAATTTTAAATTCTGAAATACTACTTCAAAAACAAAATATGCCTTCACCAAGTCTACTGCTTTCAGCCTCAAAAAGATGCTTTAAACCGTTGCCATTGATATGTTAGATTCAAACATCCTGAGTGCTCTTGCTATAGACCACAATTTTTGGGTGTTAACCCTTTTGTCAATGTCAGCACTGTTGACAGCCTTTTGCTACTAGTGGCGTTAATATGATGTTGGATTCTAAGGGTTAAAAACGATTTTCAGAACTCTCAAATTCTTGGTGTTTTTCTCACTAAAGTTCTGCTCCCTTTTTACTACTCGAAGATTATTAACATGATTTGAGGGAGTTCACACTTAAAATGCCTTTGTTTTCTAGAAATTGACTGTATTATTCAAAAGTCTAACCTTTTAAAATTACTGAGGCTTCATTCTATGTATTGAACTCGGTGTATGTCTTTGGTCCTTGATTTGGCTTCCTATTTCGATATTTTTCGTAATGAGTGCTTCTTTCTGACTACCTTTGGATAATAACTTTCCATATTATTTGACTCAAATGCTGCTGATGAAAGATTACTCCTTGAAACACGCGTTCATCATTACAGAATTATTGTACAACTTAATTTTCTTTGTTGGTATTCTACTGCCTTTGTTTCACCTACTGCAACGTTTTACCCTTAGAACTCAGATGCAAATATATCATAGTATCCCACAACAACTCATACAGACCCTCCATATTAAACTAAGGATCGCATCATCAAAACTCTTGGCTTTCTAACTTATCTTATTGTTTTTACCGTTTAGCGGGTAATTTTTGCGGTTGTTAATTTTTCTTTTCGTTCCATAAAGAGGAGTAATGATTTTAAGCGGTCATCAATTTTCACGAATGAAAAACTGAGTTGAAATTAAGAGCACAAATTTACAAAAGTATCTTATTTTTTTTACTTTATAGCGCTTTGATCATAAACCCAAAATTTGAACTGCGCGAAAATTACCGTGTATACTGTAATATGATTATATCTTGTTAGCTCAACAGACAATAACTATTGCAATAGAAAATTTTGCTCATTACTTGCCGATTTCTTTATGCATTCTTCTGCCATTTACGGGAGTAGACTCCTAGTTGGAGTGTGAAACATCCCGGAATGCGCAATGTTCATTTAAAGTAGGACTTAGAATAGCCAAATGTCACAACTAAGTTTTGTATACTATTATACATGTTTCTATTTTTACTATTTTACTGTTTTACAATTTTTATTTATTTATTTATTTTAATAACATATTTACAGTATGTACAGTAGCTTGTTTATATGATTTAATATGTCCTTTGAGATGTTATTGTGGATAGACCACTTTTGAAGGATTCTAAAGTTGATGACATACATAATGATTCTGGGAGCTCATTCCAATCAGAAATAGTTCTTGGAAAAAAAGAATATTTAAATACATCTTTATTTGAATGTGTTTTTCTGAATTTATGCTCCCCCCGAGTACGTCTATCAGATTAAGACAACATTTCTTTTGGAACTTCCACTAATCCCCAATTAATTTTATACAATAATGTTAATGTTGACTTTTCCCATCGACTTTGAAGACTTTCCCATTTTAAATCATTTAACATATTTGAGACTGCACCTGGATATCTGTCCGTATAATTATTTTAGACATATCTCGCTGCCTTCCTCTGTATCTGCTCCACCTGAGATATTTGGTTAGCTTTGAATGGGTCCCAAACTGGTGATGAATATTCGACAACCGGGCGCACAAGTGATGTGTATGTAAGATTTTTAACTTTACGAGTGCAGTTTTTCATATTTCTCCTTAAAAATCCTAATGTTTTTTTTGCCTTACAAGTAATATTATTTATATGTGGCCCCAATCTAAATCATTACTTATTGTTACGCCTAAATATTTACTTTCTTTAACAGTTTCTAAAGTGTGATTATGTAATTAAAAGTCGAAGTTTGTTGGTTTAGATTTTTTAGATACATGAATTGTATAACATTTTTCTGGATTAAATTTCATTTGCCAATTAATTTCCCATTTTTCTAAGTTTGATAAATCTTTTTGTTACGAACTTGCATCCATATTGTTATTAACTTTCCTATAGAGCAAACAATCATCTGCTAACAGCCTGACATCACAACTAACATGTTCGGGTAAGTCATTAATAAATATTAAAAATAGAGTAGGTCCTAAAACTGTCCCCTGAGGGACACCAGAGTCAACAGCTAATTTTGAAGAATTTATACCGTTTAAAAGAACTTGCTGTTGTCTGTCTGATAAAAAATCTGAAATCCACTTTAAATTTTGATTTCTAATACCATAGTAATTTAATTTATGAATTAGTCTTTGATGGGGAACTTTATCAAAAGCTTTTGAAAAATCTAATAGGATTATATCAATTTGATCACCGTTTGCTATGGATTGAGCTAAATCTTGAATACTTATAACTAGTTTGGTCTCACAAGAACGTCTGCTACGAAAACCATCATGTTGACTATCATGTAAAATATCCTGTTTATCAAAATGTTGCCTTATATTACTTGATAATATATGTTCCAAGGTCTTGCAGCATATTGCAGTTAAAGAAACCGGCCTATAATTGATTGCATTATGTTTATCGCCTTTTTTAAATATCGGCACAACATTCGCTTGTTTCCAATCAATAGGAACTGAACCAGAATCAATTGATTTTTGAAAAAAAGATAAACCAAAAATGGGGCAATTTCTTCCGCTATGTTTTTAGAAAGTAAGACGGAATATTATCTGGGCCTGTGGCCTTATGGGGATTCAAATTTTTAAGTAGTTTAATGACACCATTCAAGTTCACTTTTACTTGTACCTTTACTCGGCATTCCTGATGTATCTTCACTTATTCTGAAATCGAATACCTTAAATTTTCAATATGAAAATGAAGCAACATCTCGCAATGCTTTAATTCTCAAAAAACTTTGATGATCTACTTTCACTCAATAATTGATGTTTCAGTGGGTACTCGCTTTTTCTTTTTAATATTATTTTTCAACTGCACATTAAAACCATTGCAAAAAGCCCATCTTAAACCTGCGTCTTAAAATTTACGCTGATTTGCAACCGAAAACTTGAATATTTGACGATATGACGATACATGTGACAGTTTCATTGTTTTCTTGAATATTTCTTCCTTTCTACTACCACATATAATGGATTTTATTGTAGTATAAAATCTTAATCACTTAAATGTTTGAATTACCTAGCGTTATTCGTCACTTAGCAATAATTACATTTCATGCATATTCATTAGAATTCCGTCAATTTGATAGCTGAACACCGATCACGTGGCATATCAATGTGAAGTTGCACTTCCCATGAAACTCATTTGACCACATGTTCACGTGGCGGATTAATTTGTAAAAATAGAATCCCAATGTACATGATGTACTTTCCTGTAAATAAATTATGTTTTTTATATTTCGGCTAAAATGTAATCATAAGAATTGAATGCATTATTTTGAAGTTTCATAGGGATTATGAAAGTGTTGACCGGGCGCACATTTTCAACATGAAGCGCTACCGCGCTTCATTAAAAATGTACTTCGGTCAACACTTTCATACCCCAATGAAACTTCAAAATAATGCATTCAATTGTTAAATGAATTCCTGTGAAACCGGGGCTATGATACGCTTTGAACTTACTATGAAGTATGAGCAAAGCTCATTTTTGAAGGTCACATTGTGACCTCAAGAAAAAGAACAACAATAAAAGCTTTGCTCCATTGCTTTGTTTTACCGTGTACTTAAAGACACTTTGATTCAAGTGCATTTACAGCAAATCCTTTCATTGGTTTTTTAACACTTGAGCTTGCCTCTCCTGCAATGTGGAGTCCGTGAAAAGATTCCGACGACGAGTGATGTATGCTCTCTATATATTTCTATTATGATGTAATTGTTCTTTAGAGAATATGTCATATGGATACACTATCGTACTTTTAAATTTTGGTATCTTAGTTTTTGTAAAATCAAAATGATATTCTGGCCACCTAATTTCACTATTTTATCACGAAAGTCTCGAAATTGACTCATTGACTGCCCTGTTGTTGTTTATATGTTGTCATTGACTTATATTAATCTTTTTGTCAGGCAATGAATGACATCGGTTGCAAGAACACTTTGCAAGTAAATTTTATGTTTGTTGACTACCCCACATCCATGAGTTGTGGAATGGTTTTGTGTTTTTCCTTTGAAGTAAATTGTACTATATATAAGATACAGTTGGATTTAGGAAAGGGGAGGAGCTTAAATGAATGTCACAAATGTACAATAACTGACTGTAACTCCAGTTATTGTACGCCTCTGTATCTCCAGTTAGTGTACACTTTTGGAGGTCAGAATATATTTTTACAGAAAATAATTTCCGAAAACGAAACATTTTATAAAAAAAAAATTAACATCAAATTTTTGTGAAAACATGTAATAAAAATTGTGTCAGCTGAAAAAAAACTGGAAAAAGAAACGCTGTCCGGATTTCATTTATTTTCAACTAATTTGGGTTGAAAAACGGCCAGCTTGCTCAACTTTACAACCAAATCCCTTGTTCTTCAAGAAAGTCCTTTTCGCATATGCCCTTGCTTTTGAATTACCGCAATTACCCACATATAATGAGATACACGTATCTCGGTAGATATTTAGCGCCATTCTGCCTTCGATTCCATACTGAATTTATCCATCTAGTGCATGTGCATGTCAGTGTGGCGCTACTCTCTCTCTCCCTATTTATCGAAAACGTTGACGGTTCAGTTAGTTTATCCTTTTGTGTTCATATCTTTCTTTTTCTATCATTTTTTTTAATTTTGAAATGAACTCTTCTGTCATCCATGTTCAGGGCTCGATTCCCTTGTCTTTTCCATTGTTTCAAATAAATCGAGAATACCCATATACTGGTTTACAGTTGAAAAAGAAAAGTTCTGTATTTTCGGCAATCTGTGTGCTAAATCAACAACAGGAGAATTATTTACTGCTTTCATTATCTGGAGTATTTCAATCTCACGACAGCATTTTAAAATCTACCCTTCTTCTGTGTTGGAAAGCTCTAAAAAATTGTATGAAACCACTGCATCTTAGAATGAAGTAACACCCAACGTGCTGAGAATTCCACAAAATATCTTTACCTAACGACTTGCTGCTTTTTCATTGGACCATTCCACAAATCATTTACAGAACACGTGATTATCTGTATCAGCTTTACAACGAAGGGGCGTGGAAATCATCTCGTCCTGACGGACTCGATGATTTCCACGCCCCTTCATTGTAAATCTGATACAGATACACACTTGTTCTGTCAATATAACTAAAGACAAACATATATGTGCATTGTTCGACATTTAGCTATGAGTTCCGCTCAAACCGATGCCAGGGCAGTCTTGAACTAACTATGGGGTATGATGAAAGCTCATTGGTAAA
Source organism: Modiolus philippinarum (assembly GCA_002080025.1). Classification (NCBI taxonomy): domain Eukaryota; kingdom Metazoa; phylum Mollusca; class Bivalvia; order Mytilida; family Modiolidae; genus Modiolus; species Modiolus philippinarum. The sequence continues at coordinate 17,936 of MJUU01013204.1, read as the reverse complement.
AGGCCTCATGGTGACTTCAAGAAGAAGAACAGAAATAAAATAATTGTTCACAACTTTGTTTTACCATGTACTTGTAGAGACTTTGTCTCATGTGCAATTACTCCATATCCTTACCTTATTCATTCTAAATTTGGAATATCTAACAAAACAAATTTGGAAACTTCCTTGAATTTGGCAACAGCGATTCTTTAGGTCAGGATCTTCAAAATATTTTCCCGCAGGTTTTATCATAACATTTCAGATATTTCAATTAGATGCTGTAGTATGATTTTAGAAATTACATAAATTTAGATAATAGTCTTTAAAATGCAACAAAACCGTGTCTCAGATATAGGTCTGGTTTAAAATTAGATTAATTTTAAATTTTGAAAAAGCAAAATTTCTTAAACTTAAAATTTAGAATTAATTTAATTTTAAACCAGACCCTATATCAAAAATCTGAGACACGGTTTTGTTGCATTTTAATGGATCTTTTAGATAAAGCAAACAATATTCAGCTTTCTGTAAAGATGTAAAAGTTATTTTCATTTTAAAAAATATTACCTCAAAAACTCAATTTTTTGCCAAATATGGTAAATTAGACACTGATACTTAAAAGGAATACTCTTCCAATATCAAGCATTAAGAGTCAATTAAATCATTTTCCTTTAATTCCTCGTTTGTCATTGTATCTTTATTAATAACAAAGTTACAGGCTACCGAAAATTTTCTTCAGAAGACTGTTGTGCTACCTTAATATGAGCCTTGGTGCAGTTATAATAAGCATGTTCTCTTACGACTCTGAAAGCTTATCACATATATTTCTCAGTAACATATGAGACGTTATGTACTTCTGACTGAATGGATAAAGTCTTTTTGTCGAATGACAGCGGTTGTATGAACACTTTGCCAATTAAGTTAATGTTTTTTGACGATCCCACATCCATGAGTAAAAAAAAACAATGGATGTAGCGTTGCTCGACATTTAACCCCGGGGGATTTTTCTGGTAGGGATGTGCCAAAATGATTTCAGAAACATACCCCGAATTTATATACTGATGTACTTAAAACATACCCTAAACTTATATTACAAATCTAAATATGGGACCTGTATTTATATATGTTCTATTGAATTTAACATGTCATATCAAAACATTCAAGAAACAATGCATTAAGTGCATGAAAAATTACATTTTTAAAGAAAATAATGTGCAAAAATTATGTTCCCTCTTAAATCATTGCCCATTTTTTACCTCTCTTCCTTTTTTGATACCAAAATGTATATACATTACTTTTTCTGTATGCGAATTTATATACAAGTGGCTTTAAATACACACCTAAACTTATATATTTCGAGCTAAAAACCATACACGAATTTTTGGCACATCCCCGTATACCAAAATATAGGAAGTTACCCCCCCCCCCCCGGGCATTTAACAATGAATTTCGGTCAATCCGGTGCTGGGGACCGTCTTGAACTTACTATGAGGTATGAACAAAGCTCATTGTTGAAGGTCTCATGGTGACTTCAAGAAGATTAAAGACAAAAAACGCCGTTTCCATTGCTTGCGTTTACCATTTAATTTGTTAATACAGAATTTGTTTTAGGTTAATTAATAGTATCAAGAAGGTAAATATTTGTTTAAATAAATCCCATCTTTCTTTAGAAATAGATGAAGTCTTAATAGATGTCGTGTTAATCATTAACTGCAATGATGAGACATAAGTTGTCGAAATGCATATATGCAGAAAATAAATTTTTGTTTAAATAAATCCCATCTTTCTTTAGAAATAGATGAAGTCTTAATAGATGTCGTGTTAATCATTAACTGCAATGATGAGACATAAGTTGTCGAAATGCATATATGCAGAAAATAAATTAACATAGTAGTGAAATGGGTCATCCTAGACCACCTTTTTCCATAGGGAAACATTTTTTTTTTTTATGTCTCGCCCCTCCCATGGGGAGGCATATTGTTTTTGTCTTTTCCGTCCGTCAGTCCGTCCATCAGTCTGTCCGTCACACTTTCTTGTTTAACAGATTTTCATGAAATTTATACCAAATCTTTGTATTACTAATACCTTGGTCAAGTTCGAAAATCAGCCTTGTTCGATACTTTTTGACGGAGTTATGGGACTTTGGCCGAAATAATGACTCCGTTTTATCTAAAAATTGACCTTGTAAGCGCTCTCATGCCTACAAATTTTTATGGATTTTCATGAAATTTAAACCAAATGTTTATACTACTAATACCTTGGTCATGTTCGAAAATCAGTCTCTGTCGATAATTTTTGACGGAGTTATGGGACTTTGACAGAAATAACGACACCGTTTTAGCCAAAAATCGACCTTGTAAGCGCTCTCATGCCTACAATTTTTAACGAATTCTCTTGAAATTTATACCAAATGTTTATATCACTAATACCTTTGTCAAGTTTGAAAATCAGCCTCGGTTGATAATTTTTTTACGGAGTTATGGGACTTTGATAAAAATAATGACTCCGTTTTATCCAAAAATTGACCTTATAAGCGCTCTCATACCTACAAATTTTGACAAATTCTCATGAAATCTATACCAATTGTTTATACTACTAATATCTTGGTCAAGACCGAAAACCAGCCTCGGTCGATAATTTTTGACGGAGTTATGGGACTTTGACAGAAATAACGACACCGTTTTAGCCAAAAATTGACCTTGTAAGCTCTCTCATGCCTACACATTTTGACAAATTCTCTTGAAATTTATACCAAATGTTTATATTACCAATACCTTGGTCAATTTTGAAAATCAGCTTCGGTCGATAATTTTTGACGGAGTTATGGGACTTTGACAAAAATAACGACTCCGTTTTATCCCAAATTGACCTTGTAAGCGCTCTCATGCCTACAAATTTTGACAGATTCTCATGAAATTTATACCAATTGTTTATACTACTAATAACTTGGTCAAGTTCGAAAACCAGCCTCGGTCGATAATTTTTGACGGAGTTATGGGTAACGACATCGTTTTAGCCAGAAATTGACCTTGTAAGCGCTCTCGTGCCTACAAATTTTGACGGATTCTCATGAAATTTTTACCAAATGTTTATACTACTAATACCTTAGTCGAGATTTAAAAGCAGCCTCTGACCATACATTTTGACGGAATTATGGGACTTTGACCAAAATAATGACACCGTTTTAGCCAAAAATTGACATTGTAAGCGCTTTCATGCCTACAAATTTTGACGGATTCTAATGAAACTTATACCAAATGTTTATACTACTAATACCTTGGTCAAATTCAAAAATCAGCCTTGGTCGATACTTTTTGACGGAGTTCTGGGACTTTAACGAAAATAATGACTCTGTTTTAAAAAAAAAATTGACCTTGTAAACGCTTTCATGCCTACAAATTTTTAGGATTTTTATGAAATTTCTATCAAATGTTTATACCACTAATACCTTGGTCATGTTCGAAAATCAGTCTCGGTCGATACTTTTTGACCGAGTTATGGGACTTTGACTAAAATAACGACAAAGTTTTATCCCAAAACTGACCTTGTAAGCGCTCTCATGGCTACAAATTTTGACAGATTTTCATGAAATTTATACCAAATGTTAATACCACTAATACCTTGGTCAAGTTCAAACATCAGCCTTGGCCTATACTTTTTGTGTCCCTACATATTTAATTCTGGAACAGCCCTGAATGTTTGAAAATATTGGAATTTCATGTACTTTATATTAGTATATTGCTTGAGCGGCGGGAGACCCAGGAATTCTATTCTTGTAAAATTATAAAATAAAAAATGTGTAAAAGCTTATAGAGAAAAATACCATTATCATCTAAATAGAAAAGCCAAAATTAGCTGAGGGCAGATCTATGTAAGAGAGAGATACTTCTTTTATTTCTAAAGAAAATTTTTCTTAGATTAAGTATATTGCAAGTATCCCAATCAAAAAGATTTTTGGGACAGCACCGAAACACTGGCTACTGGGGACTAAAATTCAACCATCAGAGACAACGCCCAGTGGTAATTAAGAAATGAATAAGGAAGTTACTGTGAATTTAGTTTCTGCATATCTTCATTACGACAACTTATGTCTCTTTAGTGCAGACCAAATCAAAACGGGTGCACATCGCTAGTCCAACACTTTTTAGTCCGACACTCATTGGTCCGACACTCATTTGTCCGACACTTATTAGTCCGACACTCATTAGTCCGACACCTAGACGGGTCTAGCTTTACCAAAAGAAATGACGGCGAATTCCAGCTAAATACGTTAAATACATTTTCGGCGAGTTTGCACCCACTTATTTTTTTACCCTTGGTCCTGACAATACTCTGTTCTGTTATTTTTTTCTAACCCTCTTTATATATTTTTGTCATTTTATTTTTGCCCAAATCTGCAAAAAATCTTTAAAAAAATTAACTAGAAAAAATTGCATCAACCCTTAATCCATCTCCTGTATCCATCAATGGACAATGTTGACTTGGACACAACAATGTATAGTACCACAGGTCATTTATTCGACAATTAAAAACCCATACATCTGTAAGATTTTGGTGTAACAGATCCTATATTTTGCTAGATGTTTGAAAGGAGTATAGTAATTTGTACGTTATTTCGTGCCTATGATGCCAGAGCCAATTTCAAAGTATGCTTAAATGTTATCCAAAATCTTTGTAGGAATTAAGCCATTTTACAGTGTTTAGGAAGATAGTTCTACTTTAATGACCGATTTTTTTGTTTCGAGTGTATAGATGTACATTGTGTATATAAGCATTTGCCCTCCCATGCACAGGGCATAATTATCCCCGAACTATTCTCAAGGGATATTGTTTTGTCCCCTCCTTGTGTCCAACCGTCCATCTGTCTGTCTGTCCGTTAGATGCACGCTCATTTTAGGATTTAGGGTTTTGATTTTGTTTTGTTGCATATAGTCCGTAGATTAGCAATAGGCTTTCATAATTTTGATTCAAGTTCCAACTTTAGTAAATTTAAACGGCTCTATTTTTTTTAAATTTAGCATATTATATTATATTTTTGTAAGTGTTTGGAAAAAAATGTAATTCTGAATACTTAAAATATTAAAATGTGGTTCCAACTTTGGTAAATATCCTGAAAGTCTTCATTACCATTTATTTATTTATTTATTTATTTATTTTGAAGTCTTAATAGCAACAAAACTTTAAGATTTTGTTTCCATCAGTATAAAAATTTTCAGCAATTGATTTCTAACATATTTGTTTCCAATTTTAGAAAATGTCCCGATAGTCTCAAAGACCACCTTTTTTTAAATTCTACTTAGCAACAACACTTTTAGAATTTGTTTGAATTGGGACAAACATTTTCACCAACTAAATTTCCAAAATATTTGATTCCAATTTTGTAAACTTCCCAAAAGTCTCAAAGATCACTTATGTTTTGGAATTCTACCCATCAACCATTTAGCCTTGTATTCATTTTTAGTAAAAATAGTGACTATCAATAATTTGAGATCCAAGATGTAGCCAAAGGTCTATAACAACTGTTTTAGGTGTCAAGCAGGGAAGTTCGGGGATTGGCCGTCATTTCTGATGGCTTCACTTCTAGATTTTCTTTGTTTCTAGCAACAGGTTTTAACAAAAACCTATAAATTGCATTCAAGTGGATGATTTTTTTCACTTTAAAGTATTCATTTTGTTGTGAATTCTTATATAAAAGATAACTTATTAAACGGTTTTGGAGAAGATTTAATGCATCCGCAAAATTGGCATGCAGAAGGAAATAAATTCAAGAGAAAGTGACCATACATCTTTTGACATAGTACAGTCCGCACTCCTTTTCTGGTCCTTTATTTATCTCTTCTAGACTAGTACTCTCTTGAAACATCATTTTGATCTATATAATTGGTTAATGATTGGTTCAATTTGTATCAGAGATTGCTTTGTGCTTGCATATTGGAAGGAGAAAAACATTGTCTGAAACTTCTGCAGTGCAATCACGCGAATGAATGCCTTGCATAAAAATACATGTATAATTACGCTTTATTTGTCACGGCTGGGAAACTCGATTTTTACAACCAGGAAGTTAATTAATACAAAGTGACAGACCCTGTTTTTAAAATTGGGGAATATCACTCCGGAGATGTTAAACTGGCCAAAGATCTAAAATAAAACTAAAACCATATAAAAGTCTGCCTTTTAAGACAGAAATCGTGTTTATTGTTGTCAGCCGCTTAAGGGCGATTCCAAAATCCGGACAAAAAGAAAAACATTAATTTACCATTGTTACTCGAAAAAAGAAAAGGGTTTTTGATTTATTAACACTTATTCTATAAATTTATATGGAGTGACATTCTATGATTTTCTCGAACTGCACTTATTAAGGGTAAAACACAGATTTTCGGGCGTCGGTTTTTATGTTGAGAACATCGAGTTTCCCAGCCGTTTGTAATATTAAGAAATATATTTAACATTTTTACTATCATTTAATTAACACTAATCCGTCCGAATTATATGTAACTGAAATACAACTATATTTAGGTGACATAATTCTAGAACTGACGGATAGTCAGAATAGAAAAAGAGCGAGCGTCATTTCAGATCTTTTGAACCAACATCAAAATACGTATGAACTGTTCCAGTATTTTATTAGGACAAGGGAAGAAAATGATTGTGTTAGCTTTTATTACAAGACAAATGAGTGTCGGACTAATAAGTGTCGGACAAATGAGTGTGGGACTAATAAGTGTCGGACTAATGAGTGTGGGATCAATGAGTGTCTGACTAATGAGATGACCCCACCAAAACATGCATGTAGAAATCCATAAATATGTCTAAAAGCTGTTGGAGAACAATATTCCAATATGATCCAAATAGAAAAGCCAAAATTTGCTAAGGAGTGCTATGCACGAGGGAGGTGATACTCATAAGTTTTAACAACATTTCTTTGATTTAGATATTGCAAGTTTCCAAATCAAATCGGTTTTGGGGACAACACAGAAGTACTTGCTACTGGGTTTGTGAATTCCCTCGGGTAATAAAAGCAAGGGCATCGATTGTGAAATTTTGAAACGTTTATTTCTCCAATAATATCTATATGAGATTATTTTTATCAAACTAGATATCCCTTGAATAATTTCTGTTTCCTTTTAAATATAGCAACATTTTTCCAGCTCTTGTGTTTTAGGGGACGACCATTTGATTTTCAAGGGGGAGGCTTGAACGATTTTGTAATTAATAACTAAATACCGAAGTCACTGTGAATTTATTTTCTGCATATGCGCATTTCGACAACTTATGTCTCTTCAGTGCAGATAAAATCCAAACGTTTGGAAGACCATAAAATCAAATATGTTAAAAAGCTGATAGAGAACAAATACCCAATATGATCTAAATGTAAAGCCAAATTCAGCTAAGGACAGAGCTTTGCATGAGGGAGATACTCCTTAGTTCTCAACAAAATTTACAAAAATTTAGATATTGCAAGGTTCGAAATAAAATCGGTTTTCGGGTCAGTATCGAAGTACTGACTACTGGGCTAGTGAATACCCTCGGGGACTAACAGTCCAAGATTAAATAATTTAATCTTGGTGCTAGTGAAAATAAATAGTTTAATTCTACTTGTCATAAAAATCAAAAAAATATGTTGAGTTGAAGAATAAATTTTTTGTTGCATATGTGAATAAATAATTTGATGTGACACTTTGGGAAAATAAATAATTTGTTCGAAATTTTCATGGAAATAAATAATTTTTCTAGGCAAAATCGCCCAAGCCTCCCCATGAAAATCAACTGGTCTTCCCCTTAGTTCAACTTTCTAAATGAAAATAAATACTCTGGAACTTTCTGTTCATTTTATATTTATTTCGTTAACTTTCTAAATGTATGAAATCTAAATGAACAAATATTGGTGAAAATGGAAGAATAATAAAACGGAAACACCGTAAGTGTGCCAGTACAAAAAGATTATTTAGACCCCAAATTTTAAAACAGAACATTAAGTCCTCATAAAAAATCATTATAGTTTTATATGTAATTTTGGTATAGAACCATATTTAATGTTGCTTTGCTCCCCTGAGCACAGGAAAAATTTCACTAGATTGAGAATCTCTACACATAGGCTTGCAATTGAGCAAGGTCGATATCAGGGTACTCCCCGACAAAATAGGACATGCCTCAGGTGCAGCTCTGGCGAGGTGGATGACGAAATGCATTTTTTGTTTTCATGTAAATTCCACGAAGACGCAACAAATCATATAATTGACACAGTTCTCACTGTATGTCCAAACTTTCTTCATTTAAATAACAATGAAAAGCTAATTTGGATACTTAACACAGAGAATGTTGACCTCTTAATAAAAATATGTGAGCTAATCAAAGAAAGCAAGATCTAATCTGATTTGTTAGAAAAAATTTCTGTCTCTCATTTAAGGGTAAAGATGGATGTGTCATTAAGCATCGTCCCTTGGTGCCATTTGCAGTTATGTTACCCATACTGCTAACATGTCTGCACTTGGCACAAGGATGGCCACCCTTTCTTGAAGCCCTCTTTAGTAACTATTAATTTATAATTCAGGCAAAGTCTGGGTGAGCCATTAAGCATTGTCCCTTGGTGCCTTTTGCGGACGAGTTACCTCTTATTGCTATCTCGCCTACGAGGATGGCAACCTAGGCTTGCAGCCTACATTACGCTTACTCAATGTATATAATCGAAAATGTTTTTATCAGTCAATAAGGAAGACAGGAAAAATATTAGACATGTTAATAATTATCATCGTAATATATCAATTTGCAGAAACCTCGCCATGGTTGCACTTGAGTGCACTAGTCATTACAATTTGTTGATTTTTACACATGAGCATGTATATATTGTCATGGTGAATTGTATTCTGTTTTACTTTGCTTGTTTGTATGTGTTTTTGTATCATGCCCCTCGTGGGCCCATTTTAATTTACAATAAAACATTCTTCTTCTTCTTCTTCTTCTTCTTCTTCTTCTGTAACAAAATATATCAAAATATATAACATATACGTTGAAATATGTGGCATTGTCATTCAGTTTTAAATGCCGACATAAGCATTTAAAATATCTTACGCAATAGGTCTTTGTATTTATTGGTAAATAAACACCAGAATACATACCTGCCTTTTTGATACTCTCCTAAAATTTTGCTAAATCATCATCGTTTTTAACTTTTCTTAAAACCGGAATATCAGCAATACTGACAAAAAATGAACCGCCGGTAAATAAAACTTTCTATCATCAATATATCTATTAGTCGGTGTAGAATGATCAGGTCGCTCTGGCATATTACCTGGAGCGCTTCATTTAACAAACAAAAGCTGTTTTTTTTTAAAGCTAGCCTGTAATATTATACCTTACATTCAGGTGTAGTAATCAACGCGAAACAAATTACACAATCGATCACAGTCACTTAGTACATATTTCAACAAAGTAATATGAAAATAAAGTTTATGAATATATATATAATTGATTTGGATTTTTATGGTGCCACTTACTGCCGTGTTTAGTCACAAGTATGCGGATTTCACATTTCAATAACATTGCATTTCATTAGTCCTTTGGCTGGTTTTCCTTTCAGTTGCTTCAATATGTTTGTAATGCCTTCTTGATTTCGCTTGAGGGGTGAATATTGTTCACCTCTGGTTGAAGACCCTCAGGCGACATCAAGATGTACATAAAAGCCCTGTCCTTGATAAACTGGATTTTTTTATGTATCGTGTGCGTTATTGTCGCATGTTCATTCACTCCACATCCTTTCATTTTTTTCTATTTCGAGTTACAAAAACGAGGTACCAATTGATAGGCCATTGTATGAGCTTTACAATGAACCCAAATGTTTTATTCATGTATTCATATGCAAAATACGTTCCATAGAGCCATAAGACCTATATTGACGAAAATTTGGATATTTTCCTTCAAATTGCATAAACTCAATGGTCTGTAGGACCCAAATTGCATAACAATTCCCAATTCTGAAAATTGTCTTTAGTTAATTCAGTGTATTTTCTTGAATAAAAAGCATGTTAACATAAAAGTATTACTTTTAAACAGACTAAATAAATAGATCTTTCAATATTTTTTTGACAAAGTTTTGTCTTTCTTTTGCCTTATATTATAACTGAGTAAACTAATAGCATTTGAAATGGGTATCAAATGAAAACTTATTATATATACAACTGATATAAATTGTGGGCATTTTTAGGTAATATGAACTTCATACTTCAATAACACCTACTCTAACCTCGATATTATTTTTGCGAAAATTGGCAAGTTTTTGGCGACTGACGCATATCAATGGTTAAAATACTAATTTTATGAATTTTATCAATTTTGCATTTGATAATATCATAATAACCATTTTTACACACATTTGAGGACTGAAACCGAGTATTAAGCGACAAATTGATAAAAATGGAAATTTTCAACATTTTGAATTTTCCGAAATTCAATTTTAAATCGATAAATCTTTAAAACTTGGGGCATATGAATTAATCGCTTTAAGTTATGCATTAGCTCGAATAAAACACTGAATTTAGATGTAAAAGAGAGAAAGGTTCAGTATGATTCATGTACCTTAAAAATCACCCCTACCCCTTATAAATACTGTACAAATTCTAAAGTTTTTTTTCATTTCTTTTATATAAAAGAACCAAAGATGTCCATGCTTTTGTTTGATGAATTATATTATATTATGCAGATTTAATGTCCATAGAAGGAATTAATTTTGCGATTTGGGTCAATATTTGTGAAAAACAGGAACTTCTAGCCTCTTCGATTTTTTATAATTCACAGTAAATTTGTTTTATCTATCAAACATTGATATTTTCTGAAAATTTGTAATTAATGTTCTCAGCTATGGATTAGAAATCTACAGATGTACAAGAGGCTTAACTTAGACAAACGCGATAACTTCATCTTTCCAATAGTAAACTTCCCTTTTCTTTGTAGCAACATCCCAACAGCGCCGGCATTTGGAGTTAACACCTGCCAGCCCATTCGCTTTTTCAAGAGCATGTGTTTGATACAGTGACTTCCTTGATAGAGCCCGGTTGCTCACAAATAGGCTACTTCAACAAGGGTATGTTACCCAAAACTTGAAGTCATCCCTCCAGAAGTTTTACGGTCGACATCACCATCTTGTGGACCGCTATGGGATATCTGTTTCCCAGATGACAACAGATCTTTCCCTCTAAAGCTTATTTGTTGTTTCCTCTACCGGATTTGACATGTTCAACACAACGGGTGTCTTATAAGAAGCAGGAGATGCTGATTGTACCGGTGCACCTGATCTCACCCATGGTTTTTTATTGGGCCCGTGTTGTTCATCTTTGTATTTGTGTGTCTTCATTTTCCTTTTCTGTGCCATACTCATGTTGTGTCTCTGTTTCTCTTTTGTTTCTGATGTTGCCATTGTCCTTGGATTATTCGTTTTTGATTGACGGTTCGGTTCTCACTTACTTTAGAGTTTTACCCAAACCCCAAAAAACAATTGTCGGCAAAATGGCATTTCGGGGATTATTTTGTAATTCAAATATCTGAATCATCTTATTATTGAGTCAATTGATACAAATTTAAATCAAATGATTTTTATTTCTTGTAACAAAATTCATCTGCATGGTTTTTCAATCTAAAGACGTATCTAATTGTAAATTTTTAAATATGAGAAAAGAAAGGAAATGTGGTAAATGTTAAGGAGGCAACATTCCATCTCCAGGTTAAAACGACTCAAAACAAAGCATCTAGGGGTCACCGTACGGTCTTCAACACAGTGAGGAACCTCACACCATATAGCAAGCCTTAAATGGCCCCAAAAAGGTAAAAATTTGAATAAATTAATGGAAACAAACCACGTCGAGTAACCCGAATATAAAAAAACTCAAATTCTAAAAGAAGACAAGAACAAAGCCAATGACCGACATATTCCTGACTTGGGACAGCCGCAAATATTGCGGTGGGGGTTAAACTCGTTTTCTTGGATCCTAACCCTCCCCTATGTGTGGTGAATGGCTAAAAATTAAATACAAAATAAGACTCACAGTAAAAATTAAACTAGAAAAAAGTCCAACTTATCAAGACGAGTAGCCTTACAATGAAGAACATAAAACATGAAGACAATACACACGGGTACTGTCCTGACAAATGCTCGCAGTTACTGGCAGATAGCTAAGGAAATAATTTCCGTTGACTATATCAGAAACTAATACGGGAATTTTGAGTCGTGTTCATTCCGACAACATTTATGTGTATTATGCGAAAAAAATCAATACATCAATACCTTAGGGAGCAACCATTTGATTTTTATGGGGGGCTATGGTCAAATTTAAAAAAAAAAGGACGGTTAGCTATAGCAAAAAAAATCCAGGATGACTATGCGGGTTAAAACACGACAGGCTTGGAACAAAAACAAAAAGCCAGGATAGTAGTTACACCCAAGAAAAAAAATTCAGGATGAAAAATTTGACCATAAACC